>APFE030539529.1:0-46125 GCA_000404065.3 Pinus taeda | reverse complement strand
CTAATGATATTCTCCTCCTTTTATAGTTTTAGGCCTTTCTCAATACCATGGACCAAAACCACTTAGGACCAATACCTTGGACCAAATACCTAGGGTCAATACCTCGGACCAGATACCTTGGACCAATACCATGGATCAAAATACCATGGACCAAGTACCTCATACCAAAAACTTAGTTTTCCAACTTATACGCGTTTTTCCTTCTGTGAGAGTGCGTGTGTACGTATACGCTACTTGTGGTCAGTGAACCTGCGTGTATACGCAGCTTGGTTAAGGTGACCCTGCGTATACCTCTCTTTCTTCATTCTGTGTAGTCTGATCTGTAATTCTTCATTGTTAACCTGTTGTACTGTGATCTGTCATTTGAGTGAGTTGCCATCAAGGACAACACCTGTATCATAATGCCAACACAAGAGACCGCCAAAAAGGTATCCAAGGTACAAGGCATTGATGAATGGGCTCATTAGCAGGGTGCCTTCCAGTTATGAGGAGGTTGCATAGCTTCAAGTGTGGGAGGATGCTATGTTGGAGTATAACTCCATCATGTTGAACGATGTATGGGAGGCTGTACCTAGGCCAATGGAAAGGGCAGTGATCAGTTCCCGTTGGATATACAAGATAAACAACGCTACAAATGGCAGTGTGGAGAAATACAAGGCTAGGTTCGTGTCCAAGGGTTTTCCTCAGAAGGAGGGTATAGACTATGAAGAGACATTCACTCCAGTGTCCAGACACACTTCCGTTAGGTTCGTGATCTCTGTAGCAACACAGGTGGTGGTCTACCTTAAGAAACCAATTTCCTAGCTGTGTAGAAATTGTGCTTAAGACATTAATGTTTTTAGTTATTGTCACTTAATTGTATGTTTTGTTCTCAAATGAAGGACCTGGGAGACTTGGTTTTTAACCCTCAATACTTAGGTGACAAGAAAATATGAGAATGCCATTTGATTGTTGAATATAAATGATGAATGAAGAAAGCTTGAATAAGTCATAGACGATATGTTGTTTTACACATGATCTACTATCTGTGACACTTGGAAAAGTTATAGATAATATGCTATCTTACACAGAAACTACTATCTGTAACTTAGAAGAATTGCAGAGGTGTGAACTTCAAGTATAGGAGCGCTCTTTTAAGGGATTTTAACTTCATTTACATAAGCAAATAAAGACCTGCAACTTCATTACCATACTTAAAGGAAGAAAACATAAGATGACACATAACAAAGAAATCACAAAATCATACCCAACAATGTATGGAAAACTTCTGATTCTTTCATTAACCAATAGTTGTATAAGGAATTCACTGGCCTAGTATTTAGGTTCTCCAAAATTCGAACCCCTTCTTTCTAAATTTTCCTCTTTTTATACATTATGAGACAGTTGGTAATCAACAAAACTGTCAAACTACTTAACTATTTTCCTAACTGTCTAAAGTAAAAAGTATTACAGAATATTACACAGAGGGTAAGAGACACCTCATTCTAAAGAACATAAAATAATAGGAAGTAACGGAAATGAGAAGATGATAGTCGTTTGCTGTTCGAATCTGTATCTTGAGCCTTAATGGAGAAGTGGATGAAGGGCGGAAAGCTTTGGGAGCACTGCAGGGGGTGAAGAATGTATGGGAGCCTCAACGAGGTTGAACCCCGCAGTGATTTCTAGCCACACATTTCGGTCAACCGTGCTAACGTCATGGTCAACTGCGGGAGTCGAGCTTTGACTAACCTTTGTGCTCATTGCTTCCCCGCAGCGCATCTTAAAGTACTTGTCAAACTATTGCTTGATCGCACTTCATGAACCTGTATGACATTTAAACGATGGGTTGGGCCCACGGAACTTTAAAGAATTAACACTTTGATTCATAAAACCTGTCGCATCCACCTTTTCAATGCACCTTTGACTCCCTTACGGACCCGATAGGACATAAAATTGTATTTAATGATTTATCGGGTCCGATATTAAAGACAGAACTCGATGATTTGCCGACCCGATATCCGGACCCGATAGGAAATAAAAACCGAATTTGACGATTTATTGGGTCCAATTAAAAGAGGGAACTTGATCACTTTCCAACTCAATATTTTGACCCGATATCTATCGGATCCTGTTTCTTTCGATGGACGGCTGAGATTGGCTCGAACTTCAGCAAATTTAAACTATGTTTGATACACCGTCGCATCCAATCTTCGAAATAAACCCATTCTGGTTAACTTATGCGATTACCGTTGGATTTGTGGCTTGTTGATCGGATGGCCCAGATCTTCTCGCGGGTTTGTCACTTTCAAAGCCATTGAAAATATAAAATCAACCATTTCTTTCATATTTTTTTATTTTTCTTCCATTTTATAATAAAACTGAAAATAAAACTTAAATAACAATGGACAATGGATGCTACAACATCTGGCTCCACCTGGGGATAGTGCTTTTGCCACAGAAGCACTAAGAACCGCAGATCAGTGCCTTCACCTCGGGCATGGAGTCATATATTGCTTAATCAATTTAAATTCTATGGCATTTTACACTGATTTCACTCCGGTATCTAAAATGATAAGATGCTTATGCTTCAGAACTGGAAGTAATGCTTGAGGTACTGCCCATTGACAGGCAACTGTAGAGTTTCACCATCAAGATTCTCAAAAAGGAAAGTGTTATTGGACCTTGCTTCAACAATTCTAAAAGGGCCACACCAGAGAGGATCAAACTTCCCATGCTTACCCTTATCTTCTCTTCTGGTATCCCATCTTAATAGTAGGTCTGCAACTTTAAAGTCAATCTCCTTGGCTTTTCTGTCAAAAATACTTTTCATCTTTGATTGATACATAATCAAGTTGTCTCTTACCTTGTCCCTATTCTCACGTAGCTCCACTACTTTATTCATTCTTCTTATCAAAGCATTGGGTTCTTCTTTCGCCTCTTGAATCATTGCAATCACAGGCTTCATAAGTTGACTTGGAAATAGAGCCTGAACTCCATATACTAATTCAAAAGGTGATTTGCCTGTAGATCTTCTTGTAGTCACTCTAGCAGCCCATAGAGCAAACTTTAACTTAGAATCCCAGTCTTTTTGGTTCTCTGCAATAGTTTTCTTAAGGATCTTCATCAAAGTTTTGTTAGTGGATTCAGCTAATCCATTTCCCTGCGGATGATAAGTTGTTCAATGGGACAAAATAACATTATACTTCTGACAAAAAGGAATAAACTTACTTGAATTGAAGACTTGAGCATTGTCTGTTATGATTTTGATGGGGCATCCAAATTTGCTGAAAATATTCTCCTCTAAGAACTTCATCACCACCTGATCATTTTCCCTCTTGGTAGTTATAGCTTCTACCCACTTGGTGAAGTAATCAGTAGCTGTGAGAACCCACTTGTGTTGTCCACTTAAAGGTGGGTTAACCTCTCCAACAAAGTCCAATCCCCATTGTCTGAATGGTTCCTCTATGAAGACTGGGATCGAAGGCAAGGGAGCTAACCTCTTATTCTCAACAAAAAGCTGACACTTCTGACAACTTCTAACAAACTTATATGTATCACCAAATAAAGTAGGCCAATAAAATCCTATCTGAAGGATTTTCTGTGCAGTAACTTTCCAACTATAATGTCCTCCACATAACCCCTCATGATGATCTTTGATTTCCTCTATAAACTCATATTTTGTTAAACATAGCAACAAAATTCCTACGGATCCTTCCAGTGTAATCTGCCTTCCACAATCACATATCGTTGTGCTTTGATCTTTAATACTCTATACTTTGTTCTATCCAAGGATTGGGGACAGGTGAGAAAACACAAATAATGGATTATATGCTTGTACCATTCTGAACATAAAATTTTATACCTGATCTTCATACCTGGATTTGGCTTCTCGTCATTTTCTTCAGTTGTTCCTTCATCCACAGGTGTCAGCAAGTTAATTCCCAATGCCTGAAAGTTCAACTCTGTCAACATTTTTGCCAATCCTTGCCCTTTCACCAACTTTGTGGGTTTTATGTCCAAGTCATATTCTTGGATCTTGGCCATCCATTTTCCTCTTTTGCCTTCTACATCTCCCTGTACTAATACATCTTTTATTGCAGCTTTTGGCACATAAGCAATGATATGTGACTGCAGCACATAAGTTCTAAAGGCTTTTAGGGCTTTTACCAAAGCATACACCTGCTTTTCAAGAATATTATACTTTAGCTCAACATCCCTGAGAATCTTGCTAAAGAATGCAACAAGCTGCTCCTTCTCTTCATCATTCTTCTGCAGCAAGACAACAACTATTGAATTTGGTGATGCGAATGAAAAAAACTTGCAAAAGGCTTTTGATAATCAGGGTTGATTAGGACTAGAGCTGCCTGCAATGCTTCTTTAATCCTAGAAAACAATTCTCTAGCTTCCCTAGTCCAATGCACTTCATTCTCCTTCTTCAGCATATTAGTAATTTCTTTTACAATCTCTGCATAATTGGACACAAATCTCCTTAAGAAGTTTATTTTTCCAGCAACTTTTGAATATCCTTTTTACTCCTAGGCAGTGGTATTTTTTGCACAGCTTGTACTCTCGCTGAATCTATCTTCATTCCATCTCTAGAAACAATGCATCCCAATAGTTTGCCCTCTTCCAGAGCAAAAATGGATTTCTTGGGATTTAAGGAAAGCCCAAATCTCCTACATTTTTCAAGTCTTTTCAGATGGTCCAAATGTTCTTCATCAGAGTTTGAGAAAACGAGAATATCATCCAAATATATTACTACAAAGTACAAACTTATCTCCCACAAAAGCAATGTCCATAGCCCTCTGAAATGTAGCACCTGCGTTCATCAATCCAAAAGGCATTCTGGCATACATAAAGGTCCCCCAGGGAGTTGTGAATGTTGTCTTCTTCTGATCTTCTCTATCCACAGCCACCTAGTTATACTCAGAGAATCCATCCAGCATTGACATTCTAAAAGATCCTATTACCTTCTGCAACACATGATCCATTTTAGGCAATGGATAATTATCTTTCAAGGAAACCCTGTTGAGATTTCTTAAGTCCACACATAACCTTATCTCTCCATTTTTCTTTCTTACTGGTACTAAATTAGCCACCCAATCGGAGTACCTGAGTGGAACTATTATTTTGGCATCAAGCAACTTTTTGACCTCTTTTTCAATTGATGGTAGAAGCAGAGGATTTATCTGTCTAAGCTTCTGTTTAAAGGGTTTAATTCCCTCCTTCAAGGGGATCTTGTGCTGAATAATATTTACATCATATGTTTTGAGATCCTCATAGGACTATGCAAAGACATCAACATAGTCCTTAAAAAGTTTAATATATCTTTCTTGATAATTAGGTGAAACTCCACTGAATAATTTGACTAGCCTGGGTTCCTCTTGAGTTTCAATGTTATGATCCCAAACGTGTTCATCCTATGAAATTTTTCCTGAGTCAATAGCCACATCATTAGGGTTAAAAGGCTCCCTTTGGCAGAATATTATCTTTCAATTGAAAAACCTTTTGATTAGCTATTGAATCTTTTAAACCACTAACTTCTGCAACTTCTGTTGTTTCATCTTCATCCTGATGAATTTTTGTGCCCTAAAACTCTTCAACCATAGTCAAAAATTCTTTAATCTGCTAATCATCTTGAAAAACCTGCCCACATTTAACATTATCAGGAACAGAAGGTTTGTGCCTCATTTCTACCTCATATCTTAGTCTTGAATTAATAGGAGGCTTGAAAGTACTAGCAGCCACAGCCAATGAATCCGCTAATCTATTCCCATCCCTTGGAATAAATTGAATGTTAAAAGCTTCGAAAAAGTTCTCAACCAAATCGCATACTTCATTTCTGTATGCCCTAAGCCTAGGGTGTTTTGTTTGACAATGATTTTTTATTTGTTTTATAATTAGCTCTGAATCTCCAAAAGTAGAAATTGACTTAATTCCCATCTATTTAGCTGTTTGCAGAGCAATAATCAAGGACTCATATTCCGCCACATTGTTTGTTGCTTCAAACTCCAATTTAAAGGAAAAAGGGAACATATTACCTCCAGGTGCAATTAGAAGGAAACCAACACCTGTTCCTTCCTTGGAATAGGTTCCATCAAAGAAGCATTTCCACACTCCTTCAGTTTGCAGCTCTGTAATTACATTCGCTGAAGCAAGCTGCTTTTGATTATCTTCAGCCAACTTTGCATTATCATGCAGCATGAATCAAGCAAAGTCATCTTTCTCCTGGCTATATACAAGTGAATTACTTGCTCCATTTTTTGTAATTGTTTTTACAAATCTAGTTTCTCTGTACAATCTCCTCTCTTCCCACCAAAAGTTGGTATAATAGCATATGTAAAATCAAGTTTCAGAACACCACCCAACTTAGCCCCCCATGACCTAGATAGTAGCATTCAAAATCTAGCAGGGATATCTGCTACTACTACATCCATGACCAAGCTCCTAGCTGGGATTTGGGCTAGTGACACTACCGGATCCTTAATGACCCCCAGACACTTGACTTTGTTTGAATCAAAAGAGTACAGGTCTCTATAGGGTTTGGTAACTTGTAGATTTAGTTGCTTCATCACTGACAATGGCATAAGGTTGCGTGAAGCTCCTGAATCAAACATACAATTATGCAAGAGGAAATCATGGATCAATAAGGAAATATAAAAAGGAGGTGTTGAAGGATCTACTTCCTCTACATGTGGACCAAAAACCACTACGGGTTTATCTTCCTACAAATTTGCAGTGTCATTTATATTCACATTTTCTTTTAAATTAATAAACTCAGCAATCTCCCTCTGATAAACTGGTGTTTTTGCTAATTTTGTAAGGGGGACTTGAATTCTAACCTTTTCCAACTCTTTAGTAAGACTAAACAAATGACCCTGTTTAGCATTCTTTTCATTTTCATCTTCTCCTTTCTTCATGACTGAATTTACTTGGGGAATTGAAACAAGTTTCTCCAAAGGAATTTTTCCACTTTGGTCTTGAGAAGACTCACCTTGAAGTATTTGTGTCTTGCCATTTGCATTCTATTGTTGCTTTCCTTTATTTACTTGTTTTGCAGGCTGAGATTCTTGTGGAGTTGCCTTTTGTGAGGAAGCTGAAACTTGCTACTCACTTTCATTTTCTTGACTTCTTGATCTTTTCCTTGATCTCAAGTCATATTTCTTATGTAGTTCTGCCTGCATAAAATCAGAGAATTGCTTCCAATATTCATCAATTTTATTTTCATCATAAATGGCATTTGTTTCGGCATATTCATACTCTTCTCCTTCAACACCAAGTTCATCTTCATCTACTGCATATAACGTAGAAATTTGATCTTCATGGTCCCTAGGGTGCTCTAGTACTTTACCAGGATCTGCCTCTATATACAATGGTGCTCGAATCTGATCTTGCTCTTTCCTCTCCTTTTGCAAGATTTGCAAAGGTTGTCTTCTGTATTGGGGATTAAAGTTCTTATTATATTGTGTTTGCCTCTGAGAATTCTTATTTTCCAACTCTAACTTATTCAATTTATCTAACAAAGTTTTAATTACATTACTTATATCCTCTAATGTTTGACTTTGAGAGGATTCTATCTTTGCCTTTCCCTTGTCTTTGAAAGGCCGTGTCTCTGTTGTTTCCTACAGCCACCAGATTTGCTTCTATCTCTAATGCATTTGTGTGGATCTGATCAAGGGTTGGGGATCTTCTTTCCCTTAATGTGAATCCAAAATTTGACTCAAAAACCCCTGCAAAAGTTATTTTTGCACCAGCAAGAGGGGGCTTAATCTCCACTGGAAGACTATTGTACAATTTATTAAATCTTCTAACAAATTCAACTACAGTTTCATCATATTTCTTCTTTATAACATTAAACTCTGTTAGTGAATACCCATGGTCTCTTTTTTCTCCCCATCTCTGGGTGAATAGGCATTCCATCTCTTCCCGAGAAGGAATAGAGTTATTAGGAAGCCCTTTAAACCATTTTCTTGATTCTCCATCCAAGGATTGAACAAAATGTCGTAGAACAACATCTAGTTGTTCAACATTTAGGTTTTCTGCAAAATTACAAAATACTGATACATGATTCTCTGTTGTTTGTTCATCTTCCCCTGTAAAACGAGGAAGAATCTTGAGGTATTCTTGTGGCATTTGATTCAACGGTTGTGGCAGTTGAAGAGGTGCATATCTATTCATCAAGAATGCATGCGCTGCCATGTTTGCTCCAATATTTACTGAACCTTGATTACCAACAGATGTGGAACCTGACTAAGGGGTAAATGGAGTGTGCAAAGGTGGTAATGTAGTTATAGGTTCAGGTTGAAAAATTATAGTAGATAATAGAAAAGTAACAGACTCTAAAGACTACTCTTGAAATGAAGATGATGAAAAAAGTGACTCTTGATCAGATGAATGTTTGGGTGAGTTGTTGCCTGATGCAGACAGTGTAGGAATCGATGTAAGTGGGGTTTTAGACCTTCCAACCTTCTTAGAAACATTTCAGGATCTGAAAGGGCTTGAACCTTCTGCTGTGAGGTGTCTGATCTTGTATGGGGCCTTCTTGGAGGCAGAGTTATTGCTTTTATCCAAAACAGGCAAAAATTTTGCTCCTCACTGAACAACCAAAGGAAACTATTGAAAATCCAGGGAAAAGTGTTCTTGTCTTCTCTCCCCGGCAATGACGCCAATTAATGTTGTACCTTAAGAAACCAATTTCCTGTCTGTGTAGAAATTGTGCTTAAGGCATTAATGTTTATAGTTATTGTCACTTGTTTGTCACTTAATTGTATGTTGTGTTCTCAAATGAAGGACCTGGAAGACTTGGTTTTTAACCCTCAATACTTAGGTGACAAGAAAATATGAGAATGCAATTTGATTGTTGAATATAAATGATGAATGAAGAAATCTTGAAGTCATAGACGATATGCTGTTTTACACAGGATCTACTATCTGTGACACTTGGAAAAGTTATAGATAATATGTTATCTTACACAGAAACTACTATCTATAACTTAGAAGAATTGCAGAGGTGTGAACTTCAAGTATAGGAGCACTCTTTTAAGGGATTTTAACTTCATTTACATAAACAAATAAAGACTTGCAGCTTTATTACCATACTTAAAGAAAGAAAACATAAGAGGACACATAACAGAGAAGTCACAAAATCATACCCAACAATGTATGGAAAACTTTTGATTCTTTCATTAACCAATAGTTGTATCAGGAATTCACTGGCCTAATATCTAGGTTCTCCAAAATTCGAACCCCTTCTTTCTAAATTTTCCTCTTTTTATACATTATGAGACAGATGGTAATCACCAAAATTGTCAAACTACTTAACTATTTTCCTAACTGTCGAAAGTAAAAATTATTACAGAATATTACACAGAGGGTAAAAGACACCTCATTATAAAGAACATAAAATAACAAGAAGTAACAGAAATGAGAAGATGATGGCCGTTCGATGTTCGAATCTATATCTTGAGCCTTAATGGAGCAGTGGATGAAGGGTGGAAGTGTAATATTCCTAATTAGCTATGGCTAATTGGAATATTCGATTTTGTTCAATTTTTGCCTTCTATAGTTATTTGTAAATAAAAAGTGAGGAAAGGGGACATAACTCACTTTAGAATAAAAAGTCACTTCCTAGGTAGCACAACGTTGTGACTTAAAGGGAAGCCAAAGGGTCCAAAGGGGGACGCAGAAATGCAGCCCACGCAGACACATGGAGAGACTATGCAGGAGGGAAGAACACGTGGCAAGAGGAGAAGCATGCAGGAGGAGGTGAGCCTAGGGATTGTGAGAGGCAAAGGCTATAAAATAGAGAGGAGCCCCCTCATTTTGGATCATTCAGTTATGCGCATTTGGAGCTATTCGTTTCGACTTGTAAGCACGCTGGCTGTTTAGCTAGTCTGCAGCACTGTTTAGTGCATTGAGTGTCTCCGTTCGGAGATCTCACCCTTAGCCCCAGGGGACTTCGAGTACTTGCTCGAGAAAGGTATTTCCTTTGGTGTTTCAGCAGTAGTTTCATCAACATTCCAGCAGCAGTTTTAGCAGCGTTTTGGGGTACTGCACAGCACTGGAAGAGGGACGTAGTTCTTTTTGTTTGTAGTGTTGGATTGGGGTTTGTAGGTGGATTTATGCTGGGAGATTGAGCAGGGGTCTAGCTCTTGTCTCATTGGAGGATTTTTGGCAGGGTTTCAAGCAGTGTTTCAGGCAGAGTTTAGAGGGGTTTTCTTCAGTGGCAGCACAGGGCATTAAGGAACTGCGCAGAACCCCAAGAGGGTGTTTTTCGGGGGTCATCCAATCCAGGAAAGCTTTCTGGGTTTTTCTAGGTTTCTTGAGTAGAGCCCGAATCCAAAGTTTTAGCTTTTTCCGAGGAGGGGAGCAGCCCCAAATCATCTTTTGTTTCCTAGTAGTAGCAGCAACATCCACACAGAGAGGCCATTCTTGTCATTCTGAGAGTATTTCTTCACTTGCCTTGTGCAAGTCGAGGTGTCATCTGTCTAATCACCTCTTGTACTCATTTTATTGCTCAGTATAATAAAATGGCTTAGCATTTCTTGCGTTTCTGCCTATATTTCCAGTTTACATTATTATATGTTGTTCCACTGTTATTCTATCACTTCTGGGTTATTATATCATTTGCACATATTTGGTTGGAGTTTTTGCTGGGGTTTGGGGGAATATTCTGGATTAGGAATATTACAGTGGTATCAGAGCATAGATCTGGCTCAGCCTATGGAGCTAGCAATCTATCACACCGGGGGAAAAACCCTACATTTGTTATAGAGGTAGGAGGTACAGAGGCACTGAGCGTAGGTTGGAGAATACCTACGAAGAGGGAGACTGTGTTCCGGTGGTGGATGCAGAACAGGAGGAATCTGTGGTGGACGCAGGACAGAGGGAGCCTGTGGTGGACGCAGAGCAGGAGGATCCGATGGCAGATGATGACGGGAAGAGATTTGCGGATATGCTCCTCAAATCAGTGCAGGATCTGTCGAGGCAGATTGAGGTGATGGGGCAGAGATTCACCGTAGTAGAGGCCAGACAGTGTGAGAGGCCACAGGTTTTTCAGATTGGTGAGGGATCAGGTGCATCCCATCATTTGCCAAAGCAGCGTGATACTGCACAGCAAGTGGCCTCGCATGCCCCTACACGCTCTACCATACCCACCTTCTTAGGAGCAGATACGGGGGCCGGAGACCAGCAAGAGGCAGAGCCTGGACATATGGGTGATTATTTTGCAGAGTACCAGGCCTATGGACAGGAGTTCAAGGAAGCCCTCTCATTCAGAGATTTTGTTCAGCTCCAGCGGCAAAGTAGACCCCGCGACCACCACAGAGGGTACCGGCATTACCATGATGGTGACACCCACCATGCAGCAAGTAGATTCCACTTGCCCACGTTTGATGGTTCATCAAACAGTTCGGCAAAGTCTTGGGTGGAGAAGCTGGACATTTATTTCCAGCTTAACCAGATGTCGGAGACAGAGGCCATCAAGGTGGCAACATTGCATTTGGATGGTGAGGCCCAGGATTGGTGGTTTCATGGGATGGTTACACTGGGGCACTCCATAGTGACGACATATGCCGAGTTTACCAGGAGACTGATGGAGCGATTTGATCGGAGGGATCGAGAGCAGCATTTTGTTGAGCTCACGAGGCTCAAACAGACAAGGAGCCCAGAGACCTACATTGCAGATTTCTTGAGGGTCTCTGTGATGGTGCCAGACCTATCCACGGCACAGAGAGTCTATATGTATGTTGAAGGGTTAGCAGAGCCACTTATGGGTTTAGTCTGATCCACTAAACTAGCCACACTCCAGGACGCTATCAGCAGGACCCGGGACTTACAGGATGTCTTACCCAGGACCCAGACACCTTACCCCCATAGACAGACTTTTCAGTCTAAGGGGAAGGATGTGAGGATTCCTCCTCCAAAGGGGAATCCAGGACAAGTACAGCTTGATGACGATGCGAAGAGGGAGTTGAAGAAGAAGCGATTGTGCTTCACATGTCAGGAACCGTGGGTACGGGACATAGATGTGCTGCTGGCAAAGCACATTTTATTGAGGTCTTCTCCGAGAGCAGTGGAGAAGAGGATGATGTGGAGGCAGGAGATAGCCATGCCATACAGGGATCTTTGCCACCTCCACCGCCAGCAGCAAGTGGTGCATCTTTTGCACCTACCGGAGGGGCTCTTGCAGCATTGCGAGGAGTTCCCAAGTATCTGACGCTACGCGTACTGGGGACAGTACATGGCCAGCGAGTATTAGTTTTGGTGGATAGTGGGGCGACCCACAACTTCATTGATGCCCAGATGGTTGAGTGGAGAGGTATATAGACAGAGAGCTTTGATGGGTTTTCAGTCTTGGTCCCAGGAGATCAGACCATGACATGTGCTCATTATGTTCCAGAGCTTTCAGTGACGATGGGCACCTACACGTTGACTGACCACTTTTTCGTGGTCGATATTCCAGACACCAACATGATACTGGGTGTTCAGTGGCTTATCACTCTAGGGAAGGTCATGACAGATTGGAAGACCCTAGAGATGGAGTGGGATGATGAGAAGACAGGGAGGCATGAGAAGATACGGGGACAGCACACATATCCGACTCAGACTGTTTTGGCTCATCGGATGGAGGCAGTCTTCCGAAAGGGATACATAGAGTGGGCAGTGGAACTGCGTGCATCAGAGGCAGGGACTACAGGGCAGACGGTACATCCAGAGATACAGTCTATCCTTGATCGGTATGCCATAGTGTTAGAGCACACCATCGAGCTTGAGCAGGGCATACAGGCCGTGATTACCACCCCCTATAGGCACCCCAAGGCCTACCGGGATGAGATTGAGCGAGTTATCCAGGAGTTGCTGGCTCTTAGGCATATCCGACCGAGTACGAGTCATTTTGCTTCTTCTGTGGTGTTGGTGAAGAAGAAGGACGGTACATTGAGAAAGTGCATTGACTACAGGGCCCTGAACAAGAAGACCTTGAAGAACAGGTACCCCATACACAGGATCGATGAGTTGATGGACGAGTTGAGAGGGGCATGTTTCTTCTCAAAGATTGATTTGAGATCTGGGTACCATCAGATTTGCGTGAGGGAGCAGGACATTCCCAAGACCGTAGTCACTTGAGGAAGTTTGTGTTGGTATTCTTTGATGACATTCTCATTTACAGCAGGACTTGGGAGGAGCATCTCCATCACATTGAGACGGTATTGCATATCTTACAGGAGAAACAGTTCTATGCCAAACTCTCCAAGTGAGAGTTTGGGTTGACGGAGGTGTTGTATCTAGGACACATCATAGGGGTGGACGTAGTGAGGGTCCACGAGGAGAAGATCAAGGCCATCAGAGAATTTTCGGAGCCGAGAAATGTGACAGAACTTCGAGGATTCATTGGCATTTGTACTTACTATCGGAAGTTCTTCAAAGGTTTCTCGCAGCTTGCTGCACCCCTGACAGATTTGACGAGGAAGGGGGCATTCAGTTGGTCAGATATGGTGCAGGGAGCCTTTGACAGGCTCAAGGAGGTTATGAGCAGCTGCCCAGTGCTTGCGTTGCCAGATATTACGCAACCATTTATTTTGGAGTGTGATGCGTCGGGAGAGGGGATCGGCGCAATGTTGATGCAGGGAGGTCACCCTATAGCCTTTGAGAGCCGAAAGCTCCTTCTGCACGAGAGGTTTTTTTCTATATACGACAAGGAGATGCTGGCCATCATGCATGCATTGGCTAAGTACCCGCAGTACTTGGTGGGTAACAAGTTCGGGGTGAGGACTGATCACAACAGCCTCAAGTTCTTTTTGGAGCAAAAGCAGCTACAAGAGAGGCAGCAGAAGTGGATCAGTAAGATCCAAGCATATGACTTTGAAATTGAGTATGTCAAGGGTAAGAACAACGTGGTAGCAGATGCCCTTTCACGTAGACCAGCCACATTGTCTCTTATGAGCTTGGATACAGATTGGAGAGCTCGAATCTTAATAGAGTACTCCAAGGACAGGTTTGCATGTGAGGTTCTGGATGGGCAGGTCGCAGATGACAGGTACAAGGTGGTCAATGAGATCATCTATTACAGGGACCCGATCTTCTTGACTGAGGGGTCTCATCTCAAGAAGAAGATACTCTAGGCATCCCATGATTCACCTTTGGCAGGACATCAAGGGTTTACCAAAACCTACAGGGCCATGAGAGAGAGGTTCTCATGGAAGGGCCTCAAGGAGGACGTACTCCAGCACATCCGGGAGTGCGATGTTTGCCAGAGGAACAAGGGAGAGATAAGCCATCCCGCGGGTTTATTGCAGCCTCTTCCCATTCTAGAGGGGAAATGGGAGAGTGTTTCAATGGACTTCATCACAGGGTTGCCCACGGTACAAGGCAAGGGTTGCATCTTTGTCGTCGTTGATCGACTGACGAAATACGCACATTTTTTTGCCATATCCACACACTATACAGCAGCACAGGTGGCCAAGCTATTCTTTAGAGAGATCTTCAGACTACATGGTCTTCTAAGATCATCGTCAGTGATAGGGACAATCGTTTCATGGGCGTATTTTGGTAGGAGCTTTTCCGGTTGGTGGGGACGGAGTTGACACCGAGTACCAATTATCACCCACATATGGATGGGCAGACAGAGATAATTAACAAGTGGCTAGAGGGCTACTTGTGTAACTATGTCAGTGGGCAACAATGAACATGGTTGAGGTGGCTACATCTAGGGGAGTATTGCTACAATACTTCACATCACATGTCCATTGGTATGTCACCATTCTATGCCTTATATGGGTATCATCCTTTGTCTTTTGCTGACGTGATGTTTGCTGATAGCAAGGCTCCCAAAGCCAAGATTTGGATCCAAGAGAGTCAAGATATTCTCTGAGCTCTCAGGGATAACATGGCTACAGCACAGAACCAGCAGACGGTGTATGCCGACAGGGGTCGGGCGGAGAGACAGTTCGAGGTAGCGGACATGGTCTACCTACGATTACAGCCATACCAACAATCGTCACTAAAGCAGAAGGGGGCTGAGAAGCTCAAGCCCCGCTTTTATGGGCCGTACAGGGTGATACGCAGGGTTGGACAGGTTGCATATGAGCTAGAGCTGCCCCAAGGCAGCAAGATTCATAACGCTTTTCACGTATCATGCCTGAAAAAGGAATTGGAGCAGCTGGTGACAGTGACAGATGAGCTACCACCCATGGATGATGAGGGGCACTTGGTATTGCAGTCGGAGGCTATCATTGATACCAAGGAGAGGCAGCTACGGAGCAGGATAGTCCAGGGATTCTTGGTGAGGTGGAAGAATTTGTCGGATGAGGATGCTAATTGGGAGAGTGAGAGGATCTTACAACATCCATCACTTCAGTTGCTTGAGGACAAGTAACATTTTTCCAGGGGAGACTGTAATATTCCTAATTAGCTATGGCTAATTGGAATATTCGATTTTGTTCAATTTTTGCCTTCTATAGTTATTTGTAAATAAAAAGTGAGGAAGGGGGACAGAACTCACTTTAGAATAAAAAGTCACTTCTTAGGTAGCACAACGTTGTGACTTAAAGGGGAGCCAAGGGGGCCAAAGGGGGACGCAGAAATGGAGCCCATGCAGACACATGGAGAGACTACGCAGGAGGGAAGAACACGTGGCAAGAGAAGAAGCACGCGGGAGGAGGTGAGCCTAAGGATTGTGAGAGGCAGAGGCTATAAAATAGAGAGGAGCCCCCTCATTTTGGATCATTTAGTTATGTGCATTTGGAGCTAGTCGTTTCGACTTCTGAGCACGCTAGCTATTTAGCTAGTCTGCAGCACTGTTTAGTGCATCGAGTGTCTCCGTTCGGAGATCTCACCCTTAGCCCCGGGGGACTTCGAGTGCCTGCTCGGGCAAGGTATTTCCTTTGGTGTTTCAGCAGTAGTTTCATCAGCATTCAGCAACGTTTTGGAGGACTGTGCAGCACTGGGAGAGGGACACAGTTCTTTTTGTTTATAGTGCTGGATTGGGGTTTGCAAGTGGATTTATGCGGGGAGATTGAGCAGGGGTCCAACTCTTGTCTCATTGGAGGATTTTGGCAGGGTTTCAAGCAATGTTTCAGGCAAATTTTAGAGGGGTTTTCTTCAGTGGCAGCGTAGGGCATTGAGGAATTGCGCAGAACCCCAAGAGGGTGTTTTTTGGGCGTCGTCCATTCCAGGAAAGCTTTCTGGGTTTTTCTAGCTTTCTTGAGTAGAGCCCGAATCCAGAGTTTCAGCTTTTTCCAAGGAGGGGAGCAGCCCCAAATCATCTTTTGTTTCCTAGTAGCAGCAGCAGCATCCACGCAGAGAGGCCATTCTTGTCATTCTGAGAGTATTTTTTCACTTGCCTTGTGCAAGTCGAGGTGCCATTTGTCTAATCACCTCTTGTACTCATTTTATTGCTCAGTATAATAAAATGGCTTAAGCATTTCTCGCTGCATTTCTTGTGTATCTGCCTATATTTCCGGTTTACATTATTATATGTTGTTCCACTGTTATTTTATCACTTCTAGGTTATTATATCATTTGCACATATTTGGTTGGAGTTTTTGTTGGGATTTGGGGGAATATTCTGGGTTAGGAATATTACAGGAAGGCGTTGGGAGCATTGTGGGGGGTGAAGAATGTATGGGAGCCTCAATGAGGTTGAACCCCCACGGTGATTTATGGCCGCACATTTCGGTCAACTATGCTAACGTCATGGTCAACTGCGAGAGTCGAGCTTTGACTAACCTTCGTGCTCATTGATTCCCCGCAGCGCACCTTAAAGTACTTATCAAACTATCACTTGATCGCGCTTCATGAACCTGTATGACATTTGAACAATGGGTCCGGCCCACAGAACTTTACAGAATTAACACTCTGATTCATAAAACTTGTCGCGTCCGCCTTTTTAACGCACCTTTGATTCCCTTATGGACCCGATAGGACATAAAATTGTATTTAATGATTTATCGAATCCGATATTAAAGACAGAACCCGATGATTTGCTGACCCAATATCTGGACCCGATAGGAAATAAAAAATGAATTTGATGATTTATCGGGTCCAATTAAAAGAGGGAACTTGATCACTTTCTGATGCGATATTCTGACTCGATATCCGTCGGATCATGTTTCTTTCGATGGACAGCTGAGATTGACCTAGACTTCAACAAATTTAAACTGTGTTTGATACACCGTCACATCCGATCTCCGAAATAAACCCATTCTGGTTAACTTATGCGATTACCGTTGGATCTGTGGCTTATTGATCGGACGACCCAAATCTTCTCGCGGGTTTGTCACTTTCAAAGCCATTGAAAATATAAATCAACCATTTCTTTCATATTTTTTATTTTTCTTCCATTTTATAATAAAACTTAAATAATAATGGACAATGGATGCTACAACAGGTGGGATGGCAGATTCATCAAATGGATGTCAAGACAACTTTTCTAAACGAAGTGCTATAAGAAGAGGTGTACATTGAATAACCAAAGGGATTTGAGATGCATAGGAGGGATACTCATGTATGCAAGTTGAAGAGAGTGATATAATGACTCAAGCAAGCTCCCATAGCATGGTATGGTCAGATCGATAGTTACTTGCCGCAGATGGGCTTCGTGAAGAGTGAGGTAGCCTCGAACCTCTACTATTTGATGGTAGGATGGGTGTCTCTCATTCTCGTATTATATGTGGATGATCTATTTCTAACGAGACCACCAGGGCTAGTAGAGGACTGCAAGATGGAATTGGTAGCAGAGTTTGAGATGAAGGACTTGGGATTGATGCATTATTTCCTAGGACTGGAGGTATAGCAAAAAGATGGAGGAAGATAGATGCGTTAGATCAAGCAGAAGTGGACCCCACATTGTATAGACAACTTATTGGATCTTTGATGTATCTAGTCAACATTAGACGGGATATATGTTTCACCGTCAACACCCTCAGTCAGCTCATGGTTGAACCTAAGAGGATACATTAGAAAACAACAAAACATTTGTTGCAATATCTACGAGCCACATTCAAGTATGGTCTGAGATTTACTCAAGGTGATGGTGTCAGGTTGATGGGGTATAATGCAGACTGGGTAGGTAGTGCTGTGGATTGCAAAAGCACCTCAAGATGTTGCTTCAGTATTGGATTAGGGGTTGTCTCTTGGTATAGCAGGAAGCTAAAGTTCATAGCATTGAGTTCTGCAAAGGCAGAATACACAACAACGAGCATGGCTACATGTGAGGCTATTTGCCTTCGGAAGCTACTAGTGGCACTATTTCGTCAAAGGTTAGAGTCGACCAATATCTTCTGCGATAATCAAAGTTGCATCAAGATCTCTGGGAATCCAGTGTTTCATGATAGGTCGAAACACATCGACATTAGATATCACTTCATCAGGGATTGTGTGCATAATGGATCAGTTCGGCTATAGTATGTTTCCAAACATCACCAGGTTGCAGATATTCTCACAAAAGCCTTGGGTAAAACAAAGTTTGTTTTCTTCAAGGAAAAGTTGGGAGTAGTGGAGAACACCTTCTTCACTGAGAGAGAGTTTTAGTTTTTGTAGCTCAGAAAGTTGTTCTAGTCTCATATGGTGTCTATGAGATTAAGGGGCACAAGAGGATTAATTATCTCTAATATCCAAAAAATGTTTCCTAGTGAAATTGTCTTAATTAAATTAATTAGCCACTTTCAATTATTTTCCTAAGTCTAACTTAGAGAAATTTGGTTAATTAATCAAGATTAATTGAGACAAATTGATTTTTCTCTAGAGACTTCTAGAAAAGTTATTTTTAGAAGTCGATATGATCTTAGCCATTAATTGGAGTTAGATCGTGGTTGTTGATTCGTCAACATGAGATTATAAGAGGAGATTGATGGGACCATTAGAGATCATTCAAAGAGTTCAAAAGAACAAATTTGCAGTGATAGCA
This sequence comes from Pinus taeda, assembly GCA_000404065.3. Lineage (NCBI taxonomy): Eukaryota > Viridiplantae > Streptophyta > Pinopsida > Pinales > Pinaceae > Pinus > Pinus taeda. The sequence continues at coordinate 27,242 of APFE030539529.1, read as the reverse complement.
AAGGCGCAGTGATATTGTGGGAGACACCAACAATATGGATCAACATAGATTGAGATCGATTTTCCGAAGAGAGATTCTTCGCAACAATTTCAAATTCTCAACGATAAAGGGAGATCGATTTATCGCAGAACCGAAATTTCTCAAGCCAGTGCCAATTGTTTCAGGGAAGCCGAGTTGTCGGGCCAAGTGCGACTTTTCCAGTGGGATCAATTTGCATAGGAGAAATCGAGTTTGCTAATGAAGGACAAAATACCAATGGAGGCCAACTTATTTTCCCAGTGGGTGTAAGCTTCTGGAGAGGACGAGTTATTTGTCGAAAGGCGCCAATTGGATCGATTCAGGGATACAAAGAGAGGTCGAATTGATTTAGAGGGGCTGGGTTGCTTTCAGGGGTTCAAGTCAGTTTGCAGAGTGAAGAAATAAAAAAATTAGAGCTTTGCCAGTAAACAACAAGCAGTTTATGTAATTCTTAATTGTTGAAGAATAATAAAAATCCCTTATCTTCAGACTGTTTTTCCAGGTATAACTTGTCCAAAAATAATGGTGTCCATTTTATGTGTGTGATTTTCTCAGTTCCTGTGGTTTTTTTATTTGTGAAATTGCAATTGTGTTATTTTCGGTGTTTGTCGTGACTTAAATTTCTAGAAGACATAATCTGCAAAGAGAGAGGATTAAGAACTAGTATCTGCAATAGAATTTTCACACTCACGCTCAAGGAATACCTCTCAAGTAATTAGATTCTGGTCTTGACCTTGGTGAGAAGACGACACGATCAAGAAAGTAAGAAAATCCTCCTCCGATGCTATGGGTATGAATCATGGGCAACCTTGTGGACTATTGGAACATCCCAACTATTATTCGGGGTTTGTAGTCGCAAAAAGGAGGTGCCCAATGTGCCATGAAATTCTCAGCCTTTTTTTGCTTAGTCGGCCAAGAAAATTAGGCCTGCCTCCAAATTTGGTGCTTGTACCAATGCTAAAATGGCCCGATGTCACAACCCTTGGCCAGAGAATGACAATAATCCACCCATATTAATGGACTTTCCTCAATTTCGTTTCTGAGAAAGACTCGGCCCAAGAGTAATTTGGCTGCAAATCCACCATAGCAGATCCAACTATGAACGTCATAACAAAGATGCTTACGTTCTATGCTAGGGTTTGTGAAATCACTCAACCTACCAGGAGAAAATTTCCTCTAGGGCTTCTGGCCTTTAATTTAACTTCAGTTTTCATAAATTAACCAATTGGTGCAATATAACTTGAATAAAACCCTTCAGGCTAGCAGGAAAACTTGGCTTTGATACCACTGTAATATTCCAATCTAGGATTTGCAGTAGTCTTCAAAAAAAATTCATAAGAACATTTAACAAACAATTTACAAACATGATACGCCAAATGATTTTCTACTAATTATCAAGGCAAGGACATTTCGTCAAACATATTGCATATAATTTAACACAAAACCCTTGTTTGACAGCAATCACAGAAAATCTTCTAAACTAACAACAAACTCAACCTTATTACATTAAATATGGATCTGGGAAATACATACCAAATATGATTCTGAGAACATGTTAAACACCAACAAGAAATATGTATGGATGGCAATGGCTTCTCCAATGTTATGCTCCTGTGAGAGATTTCGCTGACCTCTCCTCGTCTTCACATTAAGCCAGTGAGTAGATCGTATTTGATCCCTCCTCTTTGAGTGACTAGGATGGATTCTTTCATACAGACTCTCACCCAAACAAGCTCCAAGAGCTCAACTCAATAACAAAACAATCATCCAAATATGACATGCATAAGGAGTGAGCTCTCATATCCTTTATAGTCATGGACTATTGAAATACCATGGGTGAATATCATGGGTCATCCAAATACCATTGCTTTTTTTATTCTTTTAATAAAGTGACTTATAATATTATTTTCTTTAGTCACTTCTAATTAATTAATTATTTGATATCACATCATTACTTTTTAATTTGTAGCCTATGCAAATGGCTAGGCTACTCAGTTAATCTTTGTTACCAATGCTTGGAAAAAGGAATATTAAAATATCACCTATCCTTTAGTCATATTTTGTGACAATAAGCTAACCATCCATATCTACAAAGATCTGATTTAGCAACAAAGGACCAAGAATATTGAGATTCACATGCATTACATATGAGGGATGATTCATGATCAAATCATTGATTGGAAATATTTTCAATCCATAGAACAAATTGCAAACATCTTTACCAAATCCTTCATCAAGCAAAAGTTCACAGAGTTACAAGCCCACTTGGGAGTGAAGGAAACATTTGTTTTAGAGAGAGCTACTTAGACCACTCCACACTATCCTCTTTTGGGTTGGCATTTTCTTCCCACTAGGTTTTCCCTCTTTCCTCTCTTTTAGGGATAATTTTGTACTTGGGTAACCTAACATGGCTTCATATTTTCGAGACCCAATTTTTTTGATGCATTATAATCACCTAATTTAGGCTTAAGGGGAGGTGTTGGTGTACATGCATCATTTTCCCTCACATGCCTAATTTTCTCTTTCTTAGTGTGATCGAGCTTTATTCCCTCACATGCCTAATTTTCTCTTTCTTAGTGTGATCCAGCTTTACCCCTTAATTCTAGGGAATTATCTTAGGCTAACTCCACTTTTCTAAGGATATGGACACTTCTTTCCTACATTGTATTGTGAAATCCTATTTTCTATAAATTAATTCCTACTTTCAAGGAAAAAGAGTAGATCATATTTTCTACGAGATAGTTAACTCCACTTCTCTCATGTGTGGGCTAGTTTACTCCACTTGGCTAGTAAAAGGCAAAGCTAACTCCCTCATGAAAGTGTATTGGGTAATTAGGGCATGTTTTTTCATGCATTATGTGTAGTTAAACTTAGAATAGTTGCATGAACACTAATTTGATTCTATGGCATTAAATTGCATTGTATTGTATGCTTTCATTGTGGGATGAACTTTTTTTTCCTCACATATTAATTAGAATCAATGTTGTGAAAATCGCAATCGGGATTAAATCAACGCGGGGAACAAATCGGAAAAAAAAACTTCAGTACAAAAATATTCATTTTTTTCATTTTTAATATCTAAAGTTAAAAGTTTATAAAATCGTGCTGCCCCAACCCCCACGAGTTTTTAAGAAAAAATAGCGATTTTTGGGTAAAAAATCGGAAAAAAACGTTTAGTACAAAAAAATTCATTTTTTTCATTTTTAATATCTAAAGTATTCATTTTTTTCATTTTTAATATCTAAAGTTAAAAGTTTATAAAATCGTGCATTCATTTTTTTCATTTTTAATATCTAAAGTTAAAAGTTTATGAAATCGTGTTGCCCCAACCCCCACGAGTTTTTAAGAAAAAATAGCGATTTTTGGGTAAAAATCTCAATTTTTTCAAAAAAATCGGGATTTTTTTAAAGTAAAAATCAGCAAAAAAAAAATAAAAAATTACACGATTTTTTTGTATAAAAATCGTGATTTGATCGACAAGATGAAAAAATCGCAATTTTTTTATTAAATCGCGATTTTCACAACAATGATTAGAATTGCTTTACTCCAATCATTCTTCTTCTCTTTTCTTGTCTCAAATTATTAATAGTATTGTTTCCCACTTAGGTTCCAAATATTCTTGCAAGTTGATCAGCCTAAACTCACAGTGTTGAATGTGCACCAACAACTTCCATGGTTAAAAATACCTCTGGTTCGGCCTCGAAATCTCAGCAGTTAGAAGAGATTCGAAAGCAAAAGCAGACCTCTAAGTTTCAAAAATTAGCGCTGAAATCTTCGGGAGTTGCTTCACACAGCCGTGTCTCAGCTAATCAGAAGTCTGCACTGAAGGATTGGGTTTCTGGTGGGACTTCTGATTTGGTCCCTCGCCTCAAGGTTAAAGATAACTCTGCAATCGCTAACGTTGAGGCCAATCCGCTCTTATCTTCAGATCTCTTTTGCTCCGACGTGAGGGAGAATGGCCAGCAGTCCGATCTATTGAATCAGCTCTCTCTTAATCTTATGGGTTTGCATCTAGTTCTTGCGAACTTGATTTCTACCTCCCTTTGGGCCAGGATAGATGCTTGTTCGGCCTTAAAATCTCTGCGGTTAGAATAGATTCGGAAGCAAAAGCAGACCTCTAAGTTTCAAAAATTAGAGCTAAAATCTTCGGGAGTTGCTTCGCACAGCCGTGTCTCAGCTAATCAGAAGTCTGCGTTGAAGGATTGGGTTTCTGGTGGGACTTCTGATTTGGTCCCTCGCCTCAAGGTTAAAGATAACTCTGCAATCGCTAACGTTGAGGCCAATCCGCTCTTATCTTCAGGTCTCTTTTGCTCCGACGTGAGGGAGAGTGGCCAGCAATCCGATCTATTGAATCAGCTCTCTCTTAACCTCTTATCTTCTTCAAAATTTGATTCTCTTTTCTAAATTATCATTATTATCTAATCTTTTCTAAATTATCATTATTATCTAATTTAAACCTTTTATTTGGACTTCTTTATCTTTTCCTTAGATTCATTTTTTCATTTTCTCTTTTCTAAATTATCATTATTATCTAATTTAAACCTTTTATTTGGACTTCTTTATCTTTTCCCTAGATTCATTTTTTCATTTTCTCTTTTCTAAATTATCATTATTATCTAATTTAAACCTTTTATTTGGACTTCTTTATCGTTTCCTTAGATTTATTTTTTCATTTTTCTCTATATTAGGACTTTATTTTATTAGGGCAGAGTGTGCTGAATTGGTTGAATTTTGATTGCTAAAACACTTTGCTAAAGAAAGTCCTGAATTAATTCTCCTCAACCCCTTCGCATGAATCTGCTTAGATATATTGTTTAGATTTATTTTTTCATTTTTCTCTATATTAGGACTTTATCTTATTAGGGCAGAGTGTGCTGAATTGGTTGAATTTTGATTGCTAAAACACTTTGCTAAAGAAAGTCCTGAATTAATTCTCCTCAACCCCTTCGCATGAATCTGCTTAGATATATTGTTTCGGATGAATCTGCCTAGATATATTGTATAAGAATTAGGTTAAAGATAACTCCGCAATCGCTAACGTTGAGGCCAATCCGCTCTTATCTTCAGGTCTCTTTTGCTCCGACGTGAGGGAGAGTGGCCAGCAATCCGATCTATTGAATCAGCTCTCTCTTAACCTCTTATCTTCTTCAAAATTTGATTCTCTTTTCTAAATTATCATTATTATCTAATCTTTTCTAAATTATCATTATTATCTAATTTAAACATTTTATTTGGACTTCTTTATCTTTTCCCTAGATTCATTTTTTCATTTTCTCTTTTCTAAATTATCATTATTATCTAATTTAAACCTTTTATTTGGACTTCTTTATCTTTTCCCTAGATTCATTTTTTCATTTTCTCTTTTCTAAATTATCATTATTATCTAATTTAAACCTTTTATTTGGACTTCTTTATCGTTTCCTTAGATTTATTTTTTCATTTTTCTCTATATTAGGACTTTATTTTATTAGAGCAGAGTGTGCTGAATTGGTTGAATTTTGATTGCTAAAACACTTTGCTAAAGAAAGTCCTAAATTAATTCTCCTCAACCCCTTCGCATGAATCTGCTTAGATATATTGTTTCGGATGAATCTGCCTAGATATATTGTATAAGAATTTCAAGTTTAAACACACTGGTACAAAGATTAAAGAAGTTTTTTGGAAAATTATTCGAGACTTATTTCATGGCGAGGTGACTAGGCCTGAGTTGGCCCCTCCCATGCTACCTTGGAGACTAGGTCTGAGTTGGCCCCCCTAACTACTCAGGAAAGTTACTGAATTTTATGTAATTGTCCGCAATAATAAAAAGTGATTGAATAAGTCAATATACCAGATTTTAGTATTCTTCCGTTCCCTTATATTTTGAGACTTCGGTTTAAAATTCAATTTTCAATTTCAATTTTGTTCTTTCGGCAATATTTTCCAATCAGTTTACTGGCAGCTCTCGGATTTGATTCACAACAGCTGCATTCATATGAGATTTTCAGCCACAGGGCTCAGCTTTTTATTTGGGTTCATGACAACAATCTACATCAATCAACCTGAATGATGAAACCTAGAAACATAACTGCACAGAATAACAATTTAAAGTTCTTCAAGTACTCCATAATGGTCAGCTAATTTAATGCAAATGGAAACATGTGGTCTGGTTAGTAAGTGAAAGTCTTGGGTGGTCTTTGAGGAGAGCCATGATCAAACCCCATGGAGGACGTTTCGTAGAGATTTAATCTAATCCTACACTGCAGATTTGTCCGGGTGGATAAGAGAGCCATGGACATCATTTTGAAGAATATACATATCTATAGAGATCAACAGAAAATTACTTATATATGAATAGATACAGTGAAAGCAGCCACCGCACCTTATCAGTATCAGGATCACTAATAAGGAGGACCTGCAGAGCGTTGGGAAGCACCACTCTCTTGTACTCCCTCTTGTCATTGAGTGGCTTTAATATGGTGACATCCCCGCCTTGTTCCATAGTTATTACAAAACACTTGTCTTTCCTCGGACTTGGGACGAGTAACTGAACTCCTGTTCTTTCTTACAGAATCAATCGGACCAGCGCGGATCTAGAACTGTAAGTCAGATACTACCATCACATGTATTACATAACGGATTCGCACTGAGAAGCACACAAGTTTGAAATGGTTCCCATTGACTGTGCCCACTCGCAAGATCCTGACGTCTTCTTAAAAAGATAAAATGAGGTTTGAACTTCGGTCTTTCGGCTAGAGGGGCGGATTCCTCTTTTTGGTTGAGTCTGCTCTTGCTAAAATCATGCTAAAATCATAGGAATTTAGTATAACTGATTTGCAGGTGGTTGGTTATGTTCCTAACTGATTTGCAGGTGGTTGGTTATGTTCAGTTTTGATGTTGGGTCTCCCCTAGATTAGGCCAAACAGTTACCGATTCACCATGTGATAAAAAAAAAACAAAGATAAAATATAAAAAGATGTTTTTTCACCCTACAAAAATAGAGGTAGTACAGACAGACAGACCGTCCAAAAATACTAAGATATTACGTAATTATATAAAAATAAACAGACAGTCCAAAAATACTAATATACTACCTAATTATACAAAGATAAATCTTAAGATTTAAGAAAAACAAATACGTCAAAAGCTATTTTATTCGGTGTGTTATTGTTTTGGTCTTTTGTTCAATTTTCCACCCACGTCCCAAATTTCATTCAGATTCTACTCTCCATGGAAATGTACGTCCTCCCATGTGCTGCAACTCTCCCGAATCTTCCTCATATTTACGAATGAATCATTCATATATTGTGATCTATTCTATACAACTTCCATGGAATTGTATTTTCCGATTCATATCTTATAATGTATTATTAATCAATTTCAATATTTATAATAATAATTGCTTTTTCCGATTCATATCTTATAATGTACTATTTATCTAATTCAATATTTATAATAATAATATAATTTAAGAGTTATAAGGTTAGATATGATCTATAATGTAGATAGATGTTTTTGGGATTATTCACATAATCAGGATTTAGTTAATTCTGATTATATGATTAATCCGAAAGACATCTATGTAAGTTATAAGGTTATTAGGCTATTGAGAAATCACATATTAAATTGGTTATCTATGTAAGTTATAAGGTTATTAGGCTATTGAGAAATCACATATTAAATTGGTTTATGAGATTATTTTATTTTATTTTTACCGGAAAATGGAATTTATCTTTACAATTTGATTATTAAAATTTATTAAAATCTGACTTATTATAATTAAACCCCCATACTTAAATAATAATTTAATTTTAAGATAGTTGAGAAATCTCACAGTGTCAAATTAGTGAATGATATCTTTTTGTTTGTGAAAGAAAAGACCAATCTCCCCAATTTGATTATTAAAATTTACAAAAATCTCATAAATTGGTTTATGAGATTATTTTATTTTATTTTTACCGGAAAATGGAATTTATCTTTACAATTTGATTATTAAAATTTATTAAAATCTGACTTATTATAATTAAACCCCCATACTTAAATAATAATTTAATTTTAAGATACTTGAGAAATCTCACCGTATCAAATTAGTGAATGATATCTTTTTGTTTGTGAAAGAAAAGACCAATCTCCCGAATTTGATTATTAAAATTTACAAAAATCTAACCTCTAATTAGATAAGAATGTAATTTTTTTATAAGTTACATTTTTTATTATTAAATGATGATGATGATTAAGGTCCACTAAGACCTAAATGGTCTATTGGACCAAATCTAACCTCTAATTAGATAAGAATGTAATTTTTTTATAAGTTACATTTTTTATTATTAAATGATGATGATGATTAAGGTCCACTAAGACCTAAATGGTCTATTGGACCTTAAGAAACTGAGGATTAATAAAAAAAAATATTTTATTTCTTTCTTGAAAAAAAAAGGTGCGAGAAGCGATCACTATAGTTTTGTTGACTTATTAGGTCAAAAAGATTGGTAGTGTGACAAATATTTTGAAAAATAGATCAAATAAGAGTATAAGAATCTAAGAGAAAGTGTTTTTTGTCTCCAATCTTCTTAGCATTGCCCATTTAACAAACTCTTTCATCCCATGGTGTTTTGGGAATTGATCGGCGCCCAGTTTCAGTATGAAGTTCATGAAAATTAGTTATAATCTTGACAATGTTAATTTTCTTCTTAACACTAATCAAGATAGAGAGATAGTTTTGGTTTTTGAGATTGAGGTTAATCACCTCCTTAGAATATTGCAGTTTCCTTTTACCCTCTAGCTCTTTATTTTCCCATAATTTCTCCTTAAATTTGAAAAAAAAAATATTATCTAGATTCTACAAGATGTCTCCTTCTTTATTCCCTAATGGTCTAGCCAAGACTAGGCATCCTTATGTCACCCTAGCTTCAGAAAAAGGTGGGGGATTTGCCTAGAGTAAGAAGCAATTTTAGGAAACTCTTTCGCATCCATGTTGTATAACTTCTTCTTATACATAAGATACCTAGTCATAGTCATGTTTTTAATGGAGGAAACACTTGCTTCTATTAAGAGGATAGAGTAAAGAGTTGTAGGAATTTACAGGGTACGTTCCTCGGATAGAACACCAAAGGACACCACTCAGAAACAGATCACAGATCAATACACCAGTATTCTTGACATGGTTAAAACCCTCAAAGAGGGAAACAAACAACGACATGAGCCAACGCAGCCACTTCAGACAATTTATTAATGTAAAAGAAAGGAAATTTACAGAAGCTTCTCTCATGAATGGTCACCTTACAAATGACCCTCCATGCTCTTTAAATAGAGATCATGGACCAATCAGGTGTTGAGCCACTGATCAAATGTCAGTAATACCGAGGAGAGAATGAACAGTCGGATCACTTCATGTCTAGAACATATCGTGACTGTCGGATTGTAAGTCACAAAAAGTACATACTAAAAAAACACAATTTACCTAAATATACACTAGGCCAAGTTATACTTAACTATTTCCTATGTGTCAGAATATCCTAACATCCCCCCTTAAGAACAACTTGGGATAGGATTGAAGGATGTACAAATATGACACAATAGGAGAAGGAAGGAGGCACTAGAGCTTATCCTCCCTTAGTGACAACTTCCTGAACTCCAACCACAAATTGAAGTTTTAGTAAACTTCGCCCTTGTAAGAGCCTTTGTAAAGATGTCTGCAACTTGATCATTGGTTGAACAATATTGCACTTCAAGAACATGGTCATGAATGAGTTTTCTAATGAAGTGCATGTGTAGTTCAATGTGTTTGTTGTGCTAATGTTGGATTGGATATTTTCATAGTTGAATGGCACTTTGATTATCACACCAAAGTGCAGTCGGATGTTTTTGCTGAAAGCCAAACTCTCGTAGGATCTGACGAAGCCACAAGGCTTCCTTACTAGCTTCTATGGCACCACGATCCTCTGCTTCTGCTGAAGAAAGAGAAATGGCACTTTGTTTCTTGCAAGCCCATGTAAAAGGTCCATACCAAGGGTGAAGTCATAACCTGCAGTAGACTTCCAATCATCAGGGTCACCAACCCAATCAGAATCAGTGAAACCAACCAATAGAGGAGATGCTTATGCATTGTAATGAATCTGAAATTGAACTATACCTCAAACATAATGAAGTAATCTTTTAGTTGCTTTCCAATGACTTTCATGTGGGTTTTTCATAAACCGATCAATAAGGCCAACCGAAAAGGAAAGGTCGGGATGGGTATGGGTCAAATATAAAAGTTTTCCTACAAGCTGACGGTATAAGGTAACATCAACTTCAGGGGAAGTACAAGTGACTAAAATTTTGGCTCCATACTGAAAGGGAGAATGGGTTGGCTTACAGTCTTCCATGTGAAAGTGGCATAGAAGATCACAGACATACTTGTACTAGGAAAGAGAAATACCTTCCTTGGATTGCAAGACTTGGAGACCAAGAAAATAATGCAAGTGTCTTAAGTCTGTCATTTCAAACTGCTTTCTAAGGCTGGACATCCCATGGTTTATAATGTTTGGATCACTACCAGTAAGGATAATATCATCAACATAAAGAACAAGAATGATAAGAGACTTACCCACTTTCTTGGTGTAGACAATATTTTCAGAATGACACATAGAAAAGCCAGTATCTAAAAGAAATCTATCCATTTTGGCATACCAAGCCTGAGGGGCTTACTTGAGACCATAAAGGGCTTTCTTAAGCTGACATACAAGGCTGGAGTCTATTTGTATAAAACCAAGAGGTTGTTCCATATAGATTTCTTCATGTAAGTCCCCATGCAAGAAGGTAGATTTAACATCCATCTTATGGACTTCCCATTTGAAAGAGGCAACAAGGGAAAGAACAAGGCATATAGAGTTCATTTTGGAAACAAGGGTGAAGGTTTCAGTATAGTCAATGCCTTCAACTTGTGAAAAACCCTTAGCAACAAGATGAGCTTTATTTTATCAACTTTTCCATCTGGTCCAAACTTGGTTCTGTAAACCCAATGCATCTAATAAGTTTTTGTCCCTTCGGAAGAGGAACAAGATCCCATGTATCATTTGCCAATAACGAACGATATTCTTCATTCACATCTGCTTCCCAAATTGGATGGCCTGAAGCTTCTGCAAAGGTGTCAGGATCATAATTCACTGAAGCTTGAGCCAATAAAGAAGAGGCTCTATCGAACTAAGAACATGTACGTCGTTGATCTGTAGGATCACCTGCAAGAGCACCTACTGCATACTAAGTAGCACATACCCATTTTGGAAGTTGGGGAGCTAAAGGAGGATCCCGAGTATGTGGGGGAAGATTGTCATCATCCTTGTCATCATCTTAAGAAGAAATATTTTCAGAAGTAGAAGAGATAGAGAGAAGTGGCACATCTGTTGAACTAGGCTTGTAGGTCAATATATTTTCAGCAAACTTTACATCTCTGCTAATGATAACATTTTTGGATTTAGGTGGAAGAAGTCTATATCGTTTGAAATCTTCAAAATATCCAACAAAAATACATTTTTCACTCTTAGGTTCTAAGGCTTTATGTTTCTCATAGGGAATATGGGCCCATGCTTCACTTCCAAAAACACAAAAGTGACTTACATCTGGTTTAATTGAGCTCTATGATTCTTCTGGAGTGATATTCTTTAAAACCTTGGTAGGAGTGTGATTTACTATGTAATTTGCATAGTTAATTGCTTATGCCCAAAAATTAATACTAAGCCCTTTAGGTTGAAGCATACAATTAGCCATTTCCTTTAAGGTGCAATTCTTCCTTTCAGCTACACCATTTTGTTGTGGAGTATATGGAACAATATGTTGCAATTGAATTCCATGCTCAGTGAAAAAGTTGATGAATTTGTTGTTAACATATTCTCTTCCATTATCATATCTTAGCTTAAGAAGTCCAGATTGTTTCTCAACAAAGGCCTTAAAGGCCAAGAACATGTTAAAGACTTCACTCTTGAGTTTTAAGAAGTATACCCAAGTGCGTCTGGAGATATCATCAATGAAAATTAAGAAATACTTGTAGCCAGAGAATGAAACAACTGGAAGTGGACCACATAAATCACTGTGCACAAGTTGTAAAGGGGGTTGAGGCGTGCCAAGAGGCACATTTTTCAAAACTATCCCGATGATGTTTTTCGAGTACACATCTGTAACAAACACCATCTCTGCAAGATACCATAGGAAGACCTGTCACCATATTTTCCTTACATAGATTTTGAAGGGAGCTATAGTTTAAGTGACCAAATTGATCATGCCAAAGTTTGCTCACTTCATCATTATGAGCAACAAATACTGAGGGAAGATTTGATGACCCAAAGTTGTTAAAATTTTACAACCTTGTAGAATCACCAGCAATGCCAGTAGCTAAAATCTGTCTAGGATCTCTTAGGTCCTTAATTACAACATCATTAGGTGAAAATTCAACGGTTTTACCTTCACCTGAATGAGTTATGTGATATACAGATAAAAGGTTGCAGGATAAGGTAGGAACACATAATACATCATTAAATTGACCATTGTCTAGATGAATAGTTCCAGTCCCTACAACACTAAGAGATCTATCATCACCAACATATATATTTTTGGTGTTACAATCATTTAAAGAAGAAAACATGGCTTTGTTTTTGGCCATGTGATAAGAAGCTCCAAAATCAATGAGCCACTTATGAGAATGAGAAGAAGATACATTTAGTGCATAACCAGACCAAGATGTTTGACAACCACATGCAGAAAGTATTATTCCTGAATATGAAGTTGAAGTTGAAGAGTGCTCCAAGTGGATGTTATGCTTCTTCATTGTTGCTTCCAGGGCTTCCATATTTTTAAAACATTTGGATTCTAAGTGGCCATCACGATTAAAAAAGTTGCAATGTCTATCAGTTTTCTTCCCTCTGTTTTCATTTTCCTTATCATTTTATTGAATTAATTTTTCATTTTGAGACTGAAATTTCTTAGGACCCTTGTTTGGTTTAGGACCATTCTTTTTAGGATGTTGCTTCTTAGGATTCTTTGAATTTGGGTGTTGTTGTGCTTCTAAGGATTTCTTAGAAAAGTTTCCAATATTAAGAAGACCAAGATGTAAGAGTTCTTCTTGTTCTCTTATTAAAGAATCACAAAAGGCATTAAAAGAGTGGGACATGTAGTCTTGTCCTTGAGAAATAAAGGTTTCTCTTGTAGAATGGAAGGTGGAAACAAACACAGAGTAGGTTGGTCCCAACTTAGTAAGAATGGAATAGATCAGGCTACCATATTCTTTCTTAACCTTAACACCTTCTAAGAGAATTCTAAGGGTCTTGAACTTGGACAAAAGATCTTCAATGGAAGAAAAATTATTGGGGTCCAACATAAGCAACTCATTTTCGAGTCAATGGACTCTAATTTCATTTTTAATTCCAAAAACTTTATTGAGTTGTTTTATTGCTTCATTAGGGGTATCAAGTTTTGTGATATGGAATCTAAGGTCTAGAGAAATAGACATCTGTATCAACCCACGTGCGTGATCTTGCCTATTTTCCCATTTGGCTTGCTTATCTTCATCTTTAGGTTTAAACTCTTGGCCTGGGGCTATTCTATAAAGACCTTTACTTCTAAGTAAATCCTCCATGTAGGACAACCATTGGAAGTAGTTGGTGTTGTCAAAAATAACTTGGCATGGACTTTCCATTTTAATAGAAACTAAAATTATAGATGTTGAAGCTAAGTGTTCCAATAGAAATATATCGAAAAATTAGGCTGATTAAAAAAAATGGCTCTAAAAACGGCTTCTGGATGAAGAAGTTATGACTTTTTGAAGAAAAATTGTTGAAGATATCGACGAAGTACGTGAATGTGCGGAAGTGAATGATAACGTTATATTTAAAAAAAATCCCCTCCCCCCCTCCTCCCCCCAATTTCCAAATTTAATCTAATTTTTATAAATAAGTGAAAGTCACTTTTACAATGGTAATTTATGAGCTACCCACTAAATTGTAACTTAAGTAAAAGATAAAGAGACTTTAGAATTATAAGTGACTCACTTTTTATAATGGGTGATAACACTTTTACATGAAGTAGCTTTAAAAAATTTGTTACGTGTGCTTTTTGAAAAAGCAACTCAACAAAAAGAAAGACTTGAACCCAAGACATCTATTCTCATATAGTAACTTTGGACCAAGTGAGTTAGTTTAAAAGGTCAGTAATTTTTGGAAAAGATGAAGGTTTTTTTTTAAGTCACTCAAGCTTTGGAGTGCGTGCTTACTTGAGAAAGCCATTTTTGCCTACAAAAAAAAAACCCACACAACCCAAAACGAACATGCAAAAAAAACCAAACCTTATGGCTTGATGTTAGATTTCGCTAGAAACTAGATATTTTCCTCAATGTTTTTGATTTTCTGAGATCACACTAAGGCATAGAGGAAAAGAGCATACACATAAGAAAAATCCTTCATTTTTTTTTTCTAATTTGCCCAGATCGCACAGAGTCGTGGGGAAAAGAGAATAAGCAGAAATGAAAGGTTTGGATCCGATAATAAAAAACAAAGAGATAAATAAACCGAAATAAAAAGAGAGAAAATAACTAAAACTGCAAATAAAAACTATATACCTCCAAATCTTAAAAATGACGTACCTAGGGCTACCAGAAACGTTTTCACGTGAAACGGAAGGGCTTCCTCACTGGAATAGGGGCTCCTAACACAATAGAGCTGTCCTCTCAACCCAAAAGCAGTCAGAAATAGTAGATCTAGGAAATGACAGTTGAATGCAGTTGTACCGGCTTCAAATTTGGATCACCAACGGATGCTACTCTCAAATAGCTCTGACACCATGTAGGAATTTACATTAATCATTAGCTACAAGACCCTCAGGAACCAATTCAATACTTTAGACAGCTAAACTTGGGGTCCCACTGAGCTTTTGGAAAATTTAAGGCTTAGTCGCTCCCATGCTATAGGCGTGAGTGCGACCAACAACCCAAAGTTTCTCTCACAGTCTTGTCTACCAGCGACCAGAGACAAAAACTGTCAGTGTTATGCCAGCGACTCTGGGATTTGAACCACTTTTTCAGGCCCATAGCCTAGGTCACTACCCAAAATTGAACCATCTCTGCAGATCAATAAAATAACATAGAAATGATACTACTAAATCAAAAACTTGTTCAAGACCTTGACTGGACCCCTACTATACATGACAGACATTTTGTCAAACATATTGTAATTGTGTAATCTACAGGTGTAACTAATAGTTCAGAGCATAGGGGTTTCATACTTAGCTGAGAATCGCTAAGAACCATTGATGCCTCAACACATCAACTACCATTCCATCCATTAGGTCATAGATACATTGATCATTCAATTACAAGTAAAAACATAATAAGAGCCACACATGGTTGTTTTCATAAAACATATACATAACCAACATAATAGAAGCATAAATACTCATGAAAGTACAACCATATGGGCCACATACAATCCATAAAAATGCTCATACAAAATACAAGGAGAAATAACCTTTCATTAATCATGCAAAATCCAAACCTAGGATGAGACTTCAACGTTCCACCCGACCATAGAATGATTGAGCCAAATCTCTCTTCAGCGATTCACCCTTGTGCCATATTCCAAGCATGAATTTGGGATCGCATAGAACACATCAATCAAAACTAATACAAGGTTTCTAGAGGCCACCCACCTCAACCCATCAAACAATGATTCCACTTCACAATCGGACATCACAAAACTATCAATAGATTGGTCTTCATCCAATCCTTCCAGAGCGTTTGTTCCAACCAAGGGTTCCAGGACTAGTAACTCAATCCATAGCTGTCGTTGGGCTTCCAAATAATTTTTCCAACCAAGGCTTCTAGGACTAGTAACTCAACCCACCAAGGGATTCCAGAGAATTTGTCCAACCAAGGCTTCTAGGACTAGTAACTGAACCCAAGCTGTTACAGGGCTTCCAGAGCGTTTGTCCAACTAGGGCTTCCATGAACTAATAACTCAACCCAAGCTAAGGAAACATGAGAACCAACCAAAAATAAACAATGAAAACAAACCCACAATCACCATGGCTATCTAGGAAATGGCAAGGCTAGGCAATCCACTGTCAATCCTGGAAATCCTCCATGCCAATGACAAATTACAACCAAGAAACCACATTCATGTGCCATGCATGCCAAAACTAGTGAAGGAAACATACATGCAACACGTTACCTACAAGAAAATCTGATGTAGTCGTTGATCCCAATGTCTTCTTGCTCTAAAAATCAAAGTATGCCACACCCACCAAGAGTGCTCCAAGAAAACTCTAAGTCTCCAGGAGTATGAGAGAGTGAGAATAGTGAGAGAGATCCAAAACTGAACTAACAAAAGGTTACCAACTGATCCTCTGAAGCCTTTTTATGAATGTGGCCTCTATTTTCTTCATTTTCCATTATTTTCCTTCAATTTCCTCCTCACATGCAACTTGCGACCTTTCACCTCCCTTTTCTCCTAATTTCCATTATTTTCATAAATAATTGTGGAAAAAATACCATTTTGCCTTTCCAAATTCTTAAACAGTGCCTTTGCCAATTTCCTTAGCCATAAACAATCATAAGTGATCCACATCACTAGGATTCTGCCCAACATTAAGCTTGGAATAAGTGTCCCATCATTCATGGTTATTATTTTGCCTTTATTTACTTTTATTACATGGAATTTTCACCAAGGTTGTTATAGAACCCTCCCCCTTGGTGGAACACCGTCCTCGGTGTTCAACAATACCTATAACCACAAGACTGCTCTAATATATACTACCGATGAAGCTTTATAACTTAGATCAATATAGTATTTACAATGATCACCCTGCTGGAAAGCAAACCAACATAACAACATAATAACATGACATCATAACAACATACCGCATAGTGGAGATTTATAACATTGCTCATGGAAATATTTACATCCATATACATATGTGCATAAACCAACATCATTAAAGCATATACCACAACATATACCAAAATCACACCAAATACCAATCCAAAATTGCTTTGCCTCAACCAGAAAACAAGAAAGGATACATAGTCTGTATCTCATCTGTCATCTCCCATGTAGCTTCATCGGGCCCAAAGTGCTTCCATTACACCTTAACTTGCTCGATTTCTTGGTTCTTAAGCATGAGCACATTTTTCTGCAATATACACTAAGGCTCCAACTGGAATTATCCATATGGTTCTTCCTACAATACAAACCAGTCAATCACATGATCAAAATCCTTAAAATACCTCTTAAGCAAAGATACATGGTAAACATCATGGACTTTCACTATCGAAGGTAGTGCAAGTCGATACACTATTGGCCCAATCCTCTCAATGATACTGAAGGGTCCACAAAATCATGGTGCTAAGTTGGCACAAGATCCAATTCGTAAGGAGTGCTTCTTTGGTTTGATGCGCAAGTACACCTATTCCCCAACCTACAACTCCTTGAGGAACTTGTTCCTATATATATAACACTTTTTCCTATCATATTTTTCCTTTAGATTCTTCTTGATCACTGACATTTCCTATTCCATGCCTGCCAACATATCGGGTTCAATCAATACCTTGTTAAGAATCACTCCAACTGATGGGAGTATTACAACTATGCCCATACAATGCCTCAAAAGGACTCATCGTCAATGACTCCTGATAAGCGTTTTTGTATGCGAACTCTACCAAACAAACAATGAAAGTAAACCCACATGGCTATCCAGGAAATGACAAGGCTATGTAATCCACTATCAATCCATGCAATCCTCCATGCTAATTACAGATCACAACCAAGAAACCACGTGCATGTGCCATGCATTCCAAAAATAGTGAAGGAAACATACATGCAACTTGGTACCTACAAGAAAATCTGATGTAGTTGTTGATCCCAATGCCTTCTTGTGCTTTCTTGCTCTTCCTTTGCCTTCTTGCTCCAAAAATCCAAGTATGCCACACCCACCAAGAGTGCTCCAAGAAAACTCTGTCTCCAAGAGTATGAGAGAGAGAGAATAACGGGACAACTCCAAAATTGAACTAACAAAAGGTTACCAACTGATCCTTTGGGGCCTTTTTATTAATAGGGACTCTATTTTCTTCATTTTACATTATTTTCCTTCAATTTCCTCTTCACATGCAACCTGTGACCTTTCACCTCCCTTTTCTCCTAATTTCCATTATTTTCATAAATAATTGTGCCAAATGCCATTTTTCCTTTCCAACGCCTTAGCCATTTCCTTTGCCAATTTCTTTAGCCATAAACAATCACAAGTGATCCCCATCACTAGGATTTTTCCCAACATTCAGTTTGGAATAAGTTCCCATCATCTGTGGTTATTATTTTGCATTTATTTACTTTTATTACCTGGAATTTTCACCAGGGTTGTTACAAAACCCTCCCCCTTGGTGGAACATCATCCTCGGTGTTCAACAATACTTATAACCGCAAGACTATTGTAAGAAAAATATATATTATCGTTGGAGCTTTATAACTTAGCTAAATGCAATATTTACAATGATCACCCTACTAGAAAACAAACCAACATAACAACATAATAACATGATATCATAACAACATACCGCATAATGGAGCTTTATAACATTGCTCATGGCAGTATTTACATCCATATACATATGTACATAAACCAACATCATCAAAACATATACCAAATCATATACCACAACATATACCAAAATCACACCAAACACCAATCCAAAACTGCTTTGCCTCAACCAGAAAACAAGAAAGGATACATAGCCCGCATCTAATCCATCATCTCGCATGTAGCTTCATCGGTCCCAAAGCGCCTCCACTGCACCTTAAATTTCTCGATTTCTCAGTTCCAGAGCATGAGCACCTTTACTTCATCAGGCCCAAAGTGCTTCCACTGTACCTTAACTTGCTCGATTGCTCGGTTCCGGAGCATGAGCACCTTTTTCTGCAATATATATTGAGGCTTCGGCTGGAATTCTCCTTTTGGTTCCTCCTACAATAAAAACGAGTCAATCACATGATCAACATCCTTAACATACTTCTTAAGCAAAGATACATGGAAAACATCATGGAATTTCACTATCGGAGGCAGTGCAATTCGATAGGCTACTGGCCCAATCCTCTCAGAGATATTGAAGGGTCCACAAAATCGTGGTGCCACCTTGTCACATGATCCAATTCACAAGGAGATATTTTTTGGTTTGATGCGCAAGTACACTTGTTCCCCAACGTGGAACTCCTTGAACAACCTATTCCTATCTGCATAACTCTTCTACTTATCCTGTGCTACCTTTAGATTCTTCTTGATCACCTACATTTCCTATTCCATATCTGCCAACAAATGATGATTCTTATAGCCTAAACTTTGAAATGCTCCAGTATTATTTGTGTCAATACAAATTACCTATTTCAATATCATTAAAGTGTTTAAGATATGGTATGAACTTTTGGTAGAAAAAATTAGGATTACTTGAATGCGTCTTCCATTCATTTTGTATCAACATATGTTCATGAAGACATAAAATTTAATAAAATATTAATTTCTGTGTCTCACAATGATTTGAATAAGAAAATTTGTTAACTTCATTATTTTTATATTGTTTTCATTTTAATGTTGGGCAACCCTCTCTTACATTTAATTATCAATCAAGATAAGATTTAATTTTTACAAGACTAATGCACAAATTCTATGCTAAGGCAAATGCTAACTAGTATAAAATAATCTCAACCCAAATTCATTGCACACACACTCCCATCAATCAATTTACACACTCCATATAGATTCAATGAAAGAAATATTGTAGAATAAGCTACTATGTTATTCAACCACTCTCACAACCCTCCTAAAAACCACCACTCATTCAATTTGCACACATAAAAGGAAGTGCAATCCAAATTGTAATAGCAAAGAAAATTATTCACTGCCACACTAGACTGAGGGAATGGTCTAGGACTTAAGTTGTCACACCATCCAAAGCTTATTTCAATTAATTAAATTGAACACAAAATTAACTGTAACGACAATAGTAACAACATTCACATAACTGAGAAATATTTATGCAATCTGTCATTCAACCATGCTCAGAGCGTTCCTGAAAGATATCACTCATTCAATTTTCACACATAAAAGTAAGTGAAATCCAAATTGTAATAGCAGAGCAAATAATTCAGTACCACACTAAATTGAGGGATTGGTCCAAGATTTAAGCTTTCACACCATCCAAATCTTACTACAATTAATTAAATTACACACAAAATTAACCGCAACAACAGTAGTAACAACAATCAAATAACTGAAAAATATTTATTCAATCTATCATTCAACCACTCTCACAACACTCCTGAAAACCATCACTCATTCAATTTTCACACATAAAATGAAGTGCAATCCAAACTGTAAAAAATAAAATAATTCACTCCCACACTAAACTATGGGACCGATTTAAGACTTAAGATGTCACACCATCCAAAGCTTACTGCAATTAGTTAAATTAGAAATGGAATTAACTGTAACATCAACAGTAACAATAATTAAATAAATGAGAAATATTTATGCAATTATATGTTCCACTCTAACTAACTAGTGATCCTTGCAAAGAAGGAGGGCACTTCCTCCTCAGTAGGGGTTGGAATACTAAAAAGCACACAAAATACTTAGAGGAAATTATTGAACCACAAAGTTAAGATTTGCATTAATAAATGTATTAGGATTATAGATCTCTAGTGTTTCCCCTTTCCAATCCTATACTCCAATTCTCTGCTCAAGCCCTCGCGGGAAAACAATCTTCTCTTTTAGATATCTTAATTACAATGAGAAGATCATCATGAGAACATTTCAATTCTCATGTGATCTTAAAATAAAACGATATCTTAACAATTACACAATGATTTCCATGGAAGGGGTAAAATTATAAAAATTTCCTTTAATCACAAATAGAGTTACAAAAGATATCAACTAAATGATTTTTATTCTCCAAAAATATATCCAAGTGATGATTTGTTTATTTTGACTTTGACCTGCTTCTAGATCTATTCTGACTATGAAAGGAATCACGTGCTTAAGAAACTATATGCATAACAACAACATATCTTAGAACCTTAATTAGTCCAAATCAGTAAAGGAATCGAAATGTAATCCTGTAATAACAAGCTTCGACACACCATCCAAACCTGAAACAACGCATATATTTGTTTTATGATAAAACACAACCTAAGAAAGTAGTTCTAATGTCAAATTATAAGTAGAATTGGACTAAGAAAGTGACAAGTGAAAAGGGACATACTTAGGTGAATAAGGGTTGTTACAATAATAAGATATGTTCCTATTGGTAAAAAAGGGATAAAAGAAATAGGAAAATAAGTAGGAAAATATGACAATTACATGACCTAACATATCCCCCCAGCCTAAGCTTCTGCCTGTCCTCATGCAGATTCATGTCAATGATGCCTTACATGTTGAGAGTGAAATTGTGTGATGTTGCATTTTCCTACCATTTCTTCACCTCTGACCTTGTATCGTTGAAAATAAACCAATTCTACCTCCCAAAACTTATCAGTAATACTATATGGATGTTGATACCGATAGGTGGGTAACCAAACAAGACAGAACTTGAATCTAAGTCCTATCCATACTGCACCACTCATCCTACTACATTTAATATAATGATGAACTATGGAAAGTGCTTGCTCAAAATTCTGATAACAATAGGGGTCTCCCTTCTTCAATCTTGTCACGAATATCCCATCTCAACTTACTTCCTTCTAAGGCACCAATTCTCATTCCTTGTATATTTATCTCGCATCTCCATATAAATGATTCTTGATGGTCCATAAATAGTGTCTTAGTGCCTGGAAACTGCCATATTTTATTGTATTTGTGTGCAACAACTTTAGCTAAACCAGGTTCTTCTCTAATAAAAAATTCTACCCATTCTTCATTAGTTGTTACAATATCATGGACATCTTTCTAGCCTATCTAATTTTTCATAAAAGAAACAAAAGACCTGAGTTGTACATCTCCCACATAGGGTGTCAGATTGAATGATTTATCCCCAAAGCAAGCGATATCATGCAGGTACAACTCATAAAACAAATTTTTTTATGAGAAATTAGCACTTTGAAATGTTTCTAGGAAGTTGTGTATCTCCCTTGTCTTATATGGTCGCTTTTCCTTTAGGGTTGTTAATTGGAATATATCATGTTTTCCTTGCAAATATAAAGGATAAGAAGGAGAAGGAAGCCTACCGCACAATAAGTCATTAATGATCTCGTAAATGAGCTCCATTTCTTGCTATAACAACCTAACCTCTCCTTGGAGTGCCTTCACTTATTTCATTGCTTGATTCCTCTCCTTCTGAATTTTCACAAATTATGCAATTCTTAATTTTTCAGCCCACTCCTTCTTAATCTTATTGACCATTTCCTGATGCTGCTTTAGGAATATGACTTCATCTTTGGGAAAGAGTGCTAATTTCTCCCACTTCTCTCGTACCCTCATCAAATATTCAAATTTAACGTGAGTTGTTTCAAATGTTGTTTCAACATCCTCCTTTTGATTCCTTTTCTCATCCTGCTTCTCTATCTCAATTGTTGGTTCTTGTGTAATGGCAACATCATCTATAGGTTCTTGTGGTAGAAAAATCTTTTTATTTTTAGTCTGCTTTGTGTCAACTGTTGGTTCTTGTGTAACAACAACATCATAAACATGTTCTTGTGGATTAGTAGACTGTTTTTCTTCTTCCTGCTTTGCTTCGGTTGTTGGTTTTGTTGTAACAACAGTGTCATCAACAGGTTCTTATGGAATATCATGTTGAAATTATTTGCATTGTCCCCCCACTTATACTCCAACTGAAGTAATTACAATTTCCATGGTTTTAGCCCCCTCAAGGATTTTTTGGCAGTCCTTACAATTTTTTTTGAGGTAGTAGATGATGTCGTTTCTATAGCCTCTACCAACAAATTCATTCCAGTTTCATTCTTAAAATGAAGTTGTTCTTTAACCAAGGAAAGTTTTTTATTTAACTCCTCATTTTTCTTTCGTCTTACCTAGTGAAGTAACAACATATTTTTCTTTTTCTTGCTCTTCTGTTATTGGTCCTTATATATCCTATTGTTTCTCTGGTTCTTGTTCAGGATATGGTGTAACAGATGGGATTTAATATGTAGATGGGCCTTCCTCTGCAGACCTCTCTTGCTTTTATTTTTCCTGTTTCTCCTCAAACCCATCAGGTCCATTTGTATCATCACATTCCCCCTCATTTATATTAGTAGTCTTTTGAGTCTCTTTAGGTATAACAACTACTCACACCCTTTTCCCAAGGGTTCTTTCACTTTCCTTTTGATTACCTTCATTGATACTCTTGTCTTGGTCCCTTCAGGTGTATTCACTTCCCTGAATCTATTTTTAGTCACAATTGTTGTTCCAACAATTTCTTCCTCCAACACTTCCTCTACAATTGGGCACTCACCTTGGCTTTCCTCAAATGAGTCACTAGACACCACCGCAGGTTATTATATTTGCATCTCCTTTCCTTGTGAGGATAAACTAGGGGTTGTTCTAATGGAACTCCACCTCTTAGGGTTTTGTCGACCAGTCATAGGAGGTGTATCATCCCTACTCCGCTTAGAGCCTGCAGTTGTTTTTCTCTTGGAATATGTACCAATTTCAGCAATAGGAGTCATAGGAGGTGAATCATCCCTACTCTGCTTAGAGCCTGCTTTGTTTTTCTCTTGGAATATGTACCAATTTCAACAATAGGAGTTGTTTCAGTGCTAGGTGTTTCTTCAGAACTTGGTGTTGTTTTAGTGTTATGGGTTGCTTCAGCACTCGGTGTTGCTTCAACACTCTCTTCATGCTGCTCATTTGCACCAACACAAGGTCTCACTATCAAAGCATGCCACAAGCTCCCTTATATTTGTAGTGAATGCATGATGATTAATTTAATGAGTGCACGGTTAGTGACACAAGTTTATGGATGTTTTTTCCATTTTACAACCTCTTCCATGTGTTGTAATGACTCCAACAAGTAGCATGGTAAATTAATCTACCACCCTGTCTTCAGGTGTGCCAGAAATTTAAAGTGATAAGTGAAAATAATCCCAAAATGACCCTCACATGTAATGCATTTTCATAGTAAGAGGACTACATCTTCCCAAGGGTGAGGAATAAATGTTCTATCAAAACCCATGTTCTTGGGCATCAATTCTTTTCCCTCCTGTAAGAATATGGCCTTAACTTTAGGATTGACCACTTTCCTTGAGAACCACCATTCTTCTGTCCTAAGCAACACTGTGATAACTTCTTATGTAACAACAATTCTAAATCCCCTTACCACAAAGTGTTATTCAACTAAGGCTTAGGAAAATTCTAAAGCGACCAATTCACTAAACCCCTATAATTTTTCAAAATAACTCAACCATCCAGCCCTTTGAAAAATTTACAATGCTTCTAGATGTTGTAATATCACATTAACAGAGTCAGGTTTGTGTCTGATCACTACTCCACCCATAGCTTCTCACAAGCACACTACTCAACAATGCTAGGAACATGTTATTGAGTTGCTTCAGTGCACACAAATGCTTGCTTATGGGATAATGTCAAGGTGTTGGAATTATAGATGGTTACTCCTCCTTATTACCAATTCAGAACTTTTAAATCAAAAGGATTTTCTGAATGATTGCACTGATCTCTGGATGTAACAAGATGAATAATAAAGAAAAAAAAGTAACAATGGTGGAGTATTATTATTAATGGCGGAAGTTACATTAGTTTAATTGTAAAATGTAATGGTGTCAGAACTGTCTAATCATGCAGTATTATGGCAGGGTGAGGTATGTATTAATTGGATGAATAATTGGATTTCCTAGATCTGTTCTGGTTAGGAAAGGGAACACGTGCTTAAGAAATTGTCTGTGTGACAAAAACAAGTTATGAAACCTTAATTAATCTAAATCAGTAAAGGAATTGAAATGTAATCCCGTAACAACAAGCTTTTAGAGAACATCCAAACTTGAAACAACCCAACCATTAACGATTAAACTTGTAATCACCAAATCCCTTAGCTCTTGACCTGTAATCCCTTAAACCCTATCCCCTAATCCCTTAACGCTTAATCCCTATACCCTAAATCCCTAAATCCCATAATCCTCAAAGCCCTTATCCACTTAATGCCCAACACCTTAATTAACTAACTATATATGCACATCTAGCACTAATTCCAGGGCTGAAAAGGCATTTAACCAAGGAGGTAATGTAGGTGAAAAAAAAGGAGCTAAACCCGACGCTATCATTGCGTTATTTTTGGGAAAAAGATGGCGCCATTTCAGTTATTATTTACGATGCTACTTTCGGCGATATCTCCGATGCTATTTTTGATGCTACTTTCATTGTTATTTACAACGCTATTATTTCCTAAATTAGGGCCTAAATATTGTGGCTGACAAAAGAAATGCCAAAAATTGCACTATCCTGATAAATAACGCCAATTTTTTTAAAAAATTAGAGAAAAATACACTAAAACAGTCCTTGCAAGAAGCTAATCATAGGGATTTGTTGTAGTGGTTGTAGATGGACAACTTCAGTGATATGAGGACAGATTATTGAGGCCTAAGTGATGTCACCTTTGGAGCATCAAGGAGATGGATAGTGAGGGGATTTGGAAGAACTCATGTATAGTGATCCTTGGAGCAGTGAAGGGACTATTAGGGGGCATATTTGACGGGGCCCTAGCTCAAGGATTTGGTGTGTCAAATCATTGATAAGAGGGTAGATTTGGAGGACCCAATGAGTCATCATCTTACTGGAGCAAGAGGGTTTCTAATGGGAAAACCTATGAGCCTATGTTCAAACATCTTAGAGTATCTAGGAGAGTGGATAGTGGTAGGATGTGGCTGGAGATGCAAGCATTGTAGTGATCAGCATATAGGAAGGAAAAGTACCCGCTAGATGTTTTCAAGGTACATGGACTAAAATGTTTGTGGAGTGCTACGTTAGCAAGTAGGTCAAGTGTATCTTGTTCAGGGAATATTTGTGATCATATTTGTTGATACCAAGCCCTAGTTGTGTCCTTGTATCAGGGTTGTATGTAAGGGCCATGATCCCTAGTACAAGAGCCTTAATATTGTTGTATTAAATTTTTGTAATATAATAAGTGTTGGGTTGAAAAATTCTCTTGTGTACTAGTTGATTCATTTTTGTGTATTTTCTGTTATGTAAAGTAGAAGTGTTACAACATTTGAGTGTGTTTGTTTTTGTGATTTTAGACTCAAACCAGATTCTTGAGTGCCGTGGAAAAGAAAACAACAATACGAGAGTGAATGGAAAATAATAGGGTGTAGAGATGAACATGTATAGCCTCATATATTCATAAACACCCTCAACGAGATACCATATAAATGGTATAAAATTGTGGAGGCATGAGGAAACACATTCACTAGTCAAATATCAAGGAAACTTTTATCTAAGGTTTTAAGCTTGGAATGGGAGAAATAAAAGACATGGAAGAAGTGAAAGAAATAAATGATTTATTAGAAAAGCTAGATGCCCAAGAAATAGGAAAAAGGGGCAAGTCTAAAGTTGAAAAGGGGTCAAATTTGACTTCTAATAGAGCTTCAAGTCATGAGAACCTAAAATATCATCAGATCGATATGGAAAATGTTAGTTCATTTCCAGTCAACTTTAGATGGGAAAAGTATTACCCATAGGTGAATAAAAAAATCATAATATTCTTATGCATATCTAGCAATGAAAATGACAAGTCAGAAAAACCAAGTTCCCATCAACTTACAACAAAGTTGTCGAATGAAAAAGAGATTTGGATGAATCAAATCCATCTGAATGGTTATATGTAATGATAAAAATGAAAAATTTAACATTTCTACAAATGAATGACCCAAGTTGGATTAAATAGGTGACTATTGGTCAGAAAAACATACAACAAAAATGGTCAGCGTTCTCCATGAATATCAAGATGTTTTGCAAAATATTTATAAAGACATGAAATTTATAGTTAAAGAAATGGAGGAGATGAAGATTGACCTCATTTTGAATCTTAAATTGGTTAAGAAACATCCATACAAGTTAGTGCATAAATATAAACCTATTATCCAAAAATAATTGAAGGAATGTTAGCTATGGGTATAATATACCACATAAACAACTCATAATGGGAAAGCCAAATTTTCATTGAATCGAAGAAGCATGACCCCAAAAAGTTAGGAATTTATGTTAACTTCCGAGGTTGAATAAGCTAACTATCATTA
>APFE030539527.1:0-20991 GCA_000404065.3 Pinus taeda | reverse complement strand
TTCATAATCCTTCAATTTCCATGATTCGTAAGCAATAACTTTGCCTTATTATGTCAGCACTCGGCCAACACCTTCTTTACTTGCATCATTGCAAATAAGAAAAGACATTTCCGGATCTGCTACTTTTAGCACGGGTGCAGTGGTAAGTAGGTGTTTTAATCTTTCAAAACTTTGCTGACATTAGGCTATCCATTGAAAGGTGCATCCCTTTTTTTGTAACGAAGTCATTGGAAAAGAAAATTTTGAAAATCCTTCAATGAATCAATGATAGTACCTGGCTAAACCAAGGAAGGATCTGATATCATCGACATTCTTTGGAGTGGTCCATTCCATAATGGTTTTGAAATTTTCCAGGTCCACCACTATTCCTTTTTCTTATATAATGTGACCCAAGTATTGGATATGATCCTTGAAAAAATCACATTTGCTAAATTTACCATATAACTGGTTCTCCCATAAAGTTTGCAACAACATTCTCAAATTTTCTTTGTCTTCCTCCTAATTTTTAGAGTATATCAAAATGTTGTCAATAAAAATTAGCACAAACTTATCAAGATAGGGCTGGAAAATTTCGTGCCTCAAACTCATAAAGGTGGTTGGGGAATTTGTGAGGCCAAACGGAAACACTACGAACTTGTAATGACCATAACGAGTTCGGAGTGCAGTTTTGTAGATGTCCTCCTCCTATATTGTTATCTTGTGGTAACCAGATATTAAGTCGACTTTTGGGAATACTTTGGCTCCCTGCACTTGATCGAATAAATCATCAATACATGGCAAGGGATACTTATTTTTTATGGTTAGCTTATTTAATTGATGATAATCGATACACAATATTAATGTTCCATCTTTATTTCATATAAATAGTATAGGAGCTCCCCAAGGGGACACACTGGGGCTGATGTACTTTTTATCTAGAAGCTCTTGAAGTTGCATTTTGAGTTTTGTCAACTCAGGTATGATCATGCAGTTAGGGGCCTTGGACACTGAGGCTGCACCTGGAACTAGTTCAATGGTGAAGTCAATATCATGTTTAGGTGGTAATCTAGGAATAGATTCAGGAAATACATCAGCAAATTCCTGAATGATAAGAATATTTTCCAAGGAGATCATTTTATTCTTGGAGTTGGTAAATCCCACTTGAACATCGTATATTTGATAACCCTTCCTAATACACTTTCCTGGCTGACTAGCAATAATAGGGTGCAATTTGTTATTAGTCTTGATTCCTTGAAGTTCCCTCCTTTGTCTTGATTCTGAAATAAAACTTATTGTTTGCTGCTTTCAAGCAATCAAGGATCAACAATTTTCCAACCAATCCATTCCAATTAAAATGTCATATGAACCCAAGGGGAGAATGTTGAGGTTTACGTGAATGGGTTGTCCTAAGATGGTTATGGGACATTGTTCAGTTTTGGCAACTACCTTTCATTTTGCCCCAGTGGCTAGTTGAACTAGCTAAGGTTTTGGAAATTTAATGGTCTACAGTTGACACTTTTCTACCACTTTAGGACTAACATAACTTAAGCTAGCACTCGAATCAAACAAAACTAAAACATGTTTCTTAGCAATCATACCTTCACATTTAATCATGGTGGGATGATACTCTGCTTTATGATTATCTAGAGCAACATTAATTTTGGGTATGTTCCTCGCCACTTCTCCAACCATGGATGCTTCCTGCATGTTTGCAACTTGTTCCGTTATCGCCTTACGAGGACATGTTTTGTAGTAGTGGGGTTCTCCACTTCCCTAGCATTGCAGTGGTGGTTTTGACTATTGATCATTACTGAATTTATTAACCCCTTCTAATTGTCTATTTGCAGAATAGACAACGTTGGGTTGGTTCCTTGGTGGGAATTTATTGAGAGGCTTTTGTTCTAAATTTCTTCTGCTAGAAAATTTTGGGTGTCTACTTGGAATCAAACTTCTTCCCTTCTTATTCATCCCTCCTTTAGATCCTTCATTTTTCTATTTCATTTGTTGGTAACATATGCGGATTTCTGTACTGCATCATCCATTGTTTTGGGGTAGTCGAACTCAAGTTTCTCCTTCATGAACTTGGGTAAGCTACTAGTGAAACGTTGAATCTTGGCTTTCTCCTCCTGCATATAAGGCACATAGCGCAGAAGGGAGGTAAATCGATCCACATAGTCATCCATAGTTAAGGCCCGCAGTCTTAATTCATGAAATTCATTTGCTTTCTCATCATAATAACGTTTACTTAGATACTTATCTTTAAAATGTTTTCGAAATTCATTCCACGTCACCTATTGCTCGTCAATTTTTCTTACTGTTTTGATTTCTTCCTGCCACAGGGTTGCCTTACCTCTTGACTGATAGACTGCCAAATCAGCGTTCAACTTATCTGTGTATTCGTAAATCTAAAAATATTTACCCATATTAATTAACCAAGATTTTGTTGCTTCTTCAGATTCCCGTTCGAAGAGTGATGGTTTAAACTTTTTGAATTCTCCTTGTAGTTTTGACTTTTGTCTTTTTGTTTTGTGTTGGTTGGAAACATTATCTGAGCATCCTTCTTCATCCTCCCTGTGTCTCTTGGTTGATTCAACATTTTCCTCACGATGCTAAGTTGTCGGGGTCTTTTCTTTATCGCCAGCACTGGGTTTTGGATGTCTTTGGTTCTATCGATTAGACAGACTTTTGAGCATCCTCTCCCGTTCCAGGCATAATCATTCATTGTTCGTTCTTATATTTGTCATCTCAGCATGTAGCTGCTGAACAGTTTCAAGTAAAGCTACATTAGCTTGATGAGTCTCCTTGCCCAGCTGTATCCAAATTTCAGGGTTAGCATTCACATAAGCTGGTTTGGGAGTATTGGGTGGTCCTGAACTTCTCTACATTCTACCTTTTGTATAGAGATTGTCTGGGCCTTAGTTTTGGTCTTATTTTCCTCTAAGAAACTTACTAATCCATCTATTTATCATCCATTTTCACTTCATTCATTCCATTTTGATGTATATTTGATATCCATTCAGGTATTTAACTTTAATTTGTCAATTTCTAAAGTTTTTATGAAAGTTTGATTTTAAGTGCAAATTTGGCAGATTCAGAAATTCCCGTAATCACTTTATTGTTGATGTGGTTTCATGACACTTGGGCACGAACTGAATACATGAAGGGAAAGCTTAGGAACTAGGACTAAGCCAGCGATGCTTAGTTCGAACAGAACAAGCTTTATTAGGCCCATTTGGTGCTAGTCAATCATGACTAGTCATTTAGAAATCCCATAGAAATAGGGTAGTTTTGAGATTCTATGGGATTGGTCATATTTCTTGGGATGGGAGTAGTGAATTAGACTTGGATAGATGGATTAGAGTAGATAGGTTTGCTAGAGTGAATATAGATCAGTTTGTTTCATGAGACTTCTTATTTAAGAGCCACAACTTTGATGGCTTATGTATTGACTTATTATACTTTTATGTTGTGACACTTTTGGATTGAGGAGTTAATTTGAAGACTTGTGCTATTATTATTCTGCTGCTCAATGCTATGGATGTGTAATTGATTTAAGCTTCCGATCACTTCTCAAGTGTGCAAGGCAAGGGTGGAGGGTCCCCACTCCAAGCTAAGTACAGTTTCTTGTTAACTAGTTTTATTTCTTGTAATCTGTTTATTGTAGAACTGGTTTTTCAAAGCTTTACTTCAGATTGCTTTATGGTTCATGAATGGTGATTGATTGCATTAGTTCTTAGCTTATTCATCACTTTATTAAGTTGGAGAAAAACAAGTGTTCAAGTTGAGTATCTCTTCTACTAAAATGATGAATTAAAACTAGTTTCTTTGGTTTGCATGCAAGTAGTTTCTTATTGTGATTTTGGTATTGAGATGAATAAATTATGATGAAATACTTTATGTGTCTCTTAAGTTAAGAGCTTCTTTCATTAGCAATTTATCCATCTTAAGTTCTTGGTTTTAATCTCTGATTCATTAAGTGGTAGTTGAGGCAAATGTGGACTTCTTGAGTCAAGAACCATTTCAATATTTTTCCTCTACTTTAAACTAATTGAATTAGAGCTGTATGATGTATTGCTTTAAGCTTCTGAATAACTTATCTTTCAAGGTTTGATTATATCTGAGTTAAACTAATTGAATATCTTATTTTTCCTCTGCTTTAAACTAATTGAATTAGAGAGAGAGAAAATAGTACAATCAGTGTTTTGAGAGAAGTAAAATATAAGCGACTTTGCATGGATTTGCAACACAATTTCCAAAACTAAAGGTTTACTTGTGGGTTCAAGTCTGGAGAGTTCATCTAGTTATTGAAATTTAATATTGTAAACATCAAGAGATTGACTTCCTATAAAAAATTAATATTTCTTATGTCAAATCAAACAAATATTTATTCTATGTCATGCATTTTCTTTAAATCCTTGACCATAATCCACTCTAATTTATGTAAATATTTATTGAATCACCTAATCTCATTAATGCACGACACTCTACACGGATGTAGTGACCCATCTATAGTTTTTTATTCATGGTTCTTTTCGTCCATCACCATTTTATTACTGCAGGAAAAGAGCATCTTCGTATATTTCATAATATTTTTGCTTTCAAGGAAGAAAAAAATATTTTTACTGAACAATTTTAAGATGTCTAGATTATTTCGAAGAGACAATGTTGTGAATAGGGACTCTATCGACGCATAAATTCCATTAGAATATTATAATTACAATAGCGTATACATCAATTACGTGACTCATAAATTGTACCAAGAATATGGAACATAATGTGCTATCCAATTAGAGACCTTTGGTTTTTTTCAGTTAGAATTTAAGTTAGAAATTACATATGGAATGAGATTTTCAGTTTTGATGATTTAAAATATGATTGTGAATGTATAAATAAATTTAATATTATGAAAAAAATCATAATGCATTATATAATTTAAATTTGATATTTTAATATTTTATTATTTTTAATAATAAATTTATATATATAACATCTATTACAATGGCAATTTTTATTTTGAAATAATTTGATCTTTGAAATAAAATTTGGCGTTTGAAATGTAAATGCTTTTTTATTTATTTTAATAATTAAAAGGTTAATTTAAAAAAACGGTGGGCGTGACTTTGATGCCTTTTCTTTCCTTTTGGTATTTACACGCTTTGGTTCATTTCTAGCCTGGTTTCAATTAGGTAGCAAGTAGGCTTCTTCCCCATTTCCTTTCGTTTTTGGACTTTGTTATGAGGATGGTTAGCAATTAAAAAAATTCAATCTGTATATTAAATTCTTTACATCACCAACAATTTCTAGTTGTGTTGTGTGCAAAAAATTAATCTAGATGCTTAAAAGCTATGGATTGGCCTATATCACCTTAATCAATAGTAGTTATGGTCTTTAATGATCATCCTAGTTGAATGGATCTGAATTACAGGTATTTCCCAAAAAAATCCACCTATGATCTGAGGCAAGGAAAATCATTGAAAAAATCCTTGTAACTCGTGAGATCGATTAGCACTATGACATGTCTACTCCCTTCGCTAATGCTTGTAAGCCACTCTAGCTTCTCTGGAACAATATATATTTGCAGTCCTTGCAGTGCCTTAACTTTCCTTAATAAGGTATTAATGACGCTTTCTAGAAAAAGTTAAACTGTCGAAAATAAATTTTTCTTTTCATAGTTTCAAACACATCAAGAGAGATGGACATTAAAAAATTCTAAACCTCAAATACGGAAAAGGTTCCCGTCAAATTCCATCTCACTTGCGAAAGGCTCGTACAAAGAGGGTGATTGAAAATACATACAATTTTTTTTACAAATGAGTATTTCAATATTTTTCAATGTGGTTGAATGAAATACATATATAGTAGAGTTATTAATTAATTAAACCGGAATCACAGTAGTAATATGGTCTCTTTAAAAAATAAGTTGAATGTATGGGTTTTGTTTTCTTAGTGTAGAAAAAATGAATGGAAAACCAGAAGGTTTATTATGGAAATATTAAAAATATGTAAAAAATATGAGTCAATCTCGCTAATCGCACACCAACATTCCAATAGTGATCGTTCTTCCCATGAGTGTTGTCGAGGCTCAACTTCGTTCAAATAAAGAGAAATAAAAAAATCAATGAAGTTATTAATTGGAAGTGTAAGCGATTGGGGCTCAGTAGAGAGGAAACTAGGATTGAAGAGGAAACCGGGACCGGAGAGAGCTGCGCGTTCTTGCTAGGGGGGACCGCCATAGGAGCCAACCAGGTGAGTTTTTTCTATCCAATGCCTCCAATCACGGGCTGCCATGGCTCCACTGACGGCCCCGCCTCTCGGACATGCCTCCTGCATGTTTTCGGCTGATCATTGACGTGTTTAACCAGCATGCATCATGAACTGCATGTCCATCCCTCTACGCCACGTTCTATCTTCTTCGTCTCACTCAACCCTTCTATAAGATCTGAGCTCCTCCGAAGGTTACAGTTTCGTTCCTCTACGCCATTTTCTTGGGTGTAAGGATCCTCCATGCGCTTTTTCTCTGTATCTCTCTCCGTTTTTCCCACTTCCTTGTACCTGCTCTGCTATTCGCTTATGGTTGGTTCCCCGGCAATCTGCGGTTTCTTGTCCGGTTCAGGTGCATGCTTCTTCTCCCTTTACTGACGGTTCTTATCATATATCTCTCTGTGGTTGGTTTTAGTTAGTCACAATTAAGAATACTTTCTCAGTTGCTCTCCTTCTGGTTATGGTTTTTCTTCGTTTCTCGGCTTCGTCGTCTCTGCACGGTACTATTATCAAGGTTCTGCAGTTTACTAACCTTTTCTTCAATATCCTGGTGGCTCTTTTCTAGCCTTATTCACTGGGCGCTTATGGTCAGGATGACTGAGTGCCTCCTTCTGGCATCATGTGTATCTCCCTCTTCAGGTTTTTTCAGTCTCGGTGTTTCTTATACAACCCATGTTCGGATTTCCGATTTAAGATAGGCAGTTGGTGGTGTATTTGCCACATCTTCTGTTGTTGTTTTGTTTGCAGTCCACAGTATGCTGCATAGAAGCGCTGATCCTTTCCTGGCGAATCTCTTTGCCTCCTGGTTTTTCCGGCTGCAGTCTTCATTCTCCGGCATCTCTCCCGGTTTCTCCAATTTGAATTTTTTCCGGCAAACTCTCTTGGGAAGCCCTCAGGCAGACTACGTCAGCTTGTTTCTTCATAGTCTTTCTGTCGGCGGCCTAAATTTATGCATCTAACCTTTTCGGGCTCCCCCTCTGGTACTTGTGTGTCCTTTTTTCTTTTTTTTTAGTGAAGGTTCCTCCTGAACCTTCTCTGGCCGAATCTTTGTCTACACAGATATATCTTTTTTAGCAGCTTTCTTTGTACCTGCCCCCTCTTTTCTGTCAGATTGACCTTCTATCCAGGCTTTATGTGAATGTATCCTTTCATCATCGGGATCTTCTCCTTCTTATTTTTAGGACCCTAGCAGCCTGGGGCCTCACCGTAGCTCATCCATGTCGGAAGGCGACGTCTCTTCAGACACCTTGGCTCAAATTAATGCCACCATCGAGGCTGAAGAGGCACATGCTTCCTCTCTGAGCTGGCATGCCACCGTGGATGGTATGGTCATCCCTGGTCTTGTCTCCCTGACCCCTCCTCCAGTAGGGGGTTGTCCTCCATCTGGTGTTCCTGTTGACACCGTGGATAATTTTACGGGCCCTGTCAAGCCTTTCAATCCTCGCTGTCGCCCTATCAAATCTGGTCCCCCCCCTAAGGCTATCTCGGTTAACAATGCTTTCCTCACTGAACGCATTGATAGTTTACAAAAGTTTGCACTTGTTGGGAAATGGCATTTCCCTCTTCTAAAGGATCCTGAACTGCGGAAATGGTTATCCGATAAATGGTCTCCCATTTTGGGTTACACACCCATTATCTCTCGGTTGATGAAGGACTAGTATTCCTTCCACTTCCTTAAGTAAAAGGATCTGGAGCTTATTCTCAACAAGCCCTGGGTGGACGACAGGAGCTTCTTATTTTTGTCTAGATGGTACATGGGTTTCGACCCATTGAAGAATACTCCCACAAACTCTTTGATCTGGGCCAAACTGCCGAATCTTCCTCTGGAACTCTGGTCTTCTGAAACTCTGTCCGAGATCGGGAACTCGATTGGTATGTTTATCTACGTTGACCCATGGTGTAGGGGTGAACGGGATAAACGGATAGCATGGATTCTCATTGAGAAGCCTTTCAAAGGCACTTATCCGGAATTCGTTGATATTAATTGGGATGGAATGCAAATCAGGCAGAGAATCGATTTCTGGGGCATCCCTTTCCGTTGTTCAAGATGCCATCGAACCGGCCACCTCATAAAGGACTGCAAGCATAGGTCACGCAGAAGGCACCTATTGTCCCCGTCTTTTAAGAAGAATCCTCTGGGACCCGATTCTCTTTACATGGAATGTGGCAATCTGGATGGCTCCCCGGACGTTCAAGTTTTGGATGCATCTAAGGGTGTCGTTTCTCCCCATGTCCCTCCCCCAACTGTGGCGGTCCTTTCATCTCCCATACCCGAACCTACTGAGGGTAAATCTGTCCCCTCCCCTCCCGTCATCCATCAAAGGGACTTTAAGGTGGGCTCTCACAACATCTCCTTATCCTCCTCTCCATCATCCCCTGTCTGTCCACGGCTTCCTCCTCTGTATGGGTTCGTCAAAGGCAAAGAAACCGCTATCGATTTTACTCCATGTATCTCTCCCTCCAGTTCGCCTCGAAATTCACTTGACAGCGACGTTGATCTCTTCATACAAAGGAATCCTTTAGCTTTTGAGCCGACATTTCAGAGGCAGAACTATAGCATCTGAATTGGGTATTACTAATCTCACTTTGGTGGATGTACCTATTTCGGAATCCGCCGCCCCACAGCCTCTTAGAGCGAGTTCGGCTGGAGAACCATCGCGATGACCTTTCTCATCTCAATGAATATTCGGGGGTTGGGCGTGTCCCATAAATTCCTGGCGCTCAAAAATTTCTTTTTACAGGCCCGTCCAAAAATTATTTTTATACAAGAAACTATGCACCCATGCTTCACGACCATTGCTTTTTTCAGGAAAATGTTCCCGACTTGGTTCATGGCGGCTACTGGAGCCAACGGCTTATCGGGTGGTCTCGCTGCCCTCTGGGATCCCGATTGGATTGACGCTAAGGCTTTCAAATGTTGTGCAGGTATCGTGCTCTCGGCGACTGTTAGGGGTCACGCACAGTGTTTGAATCTCCTAAACGTCTATGCTCCTTACAAGAACAGAAATCCTTTCTGGGACAGTTTTTTTGCCTCTGGAATCCTAGATATGGAATCTCTGCTGATTGCTGGGGACCTGAACGTCACTCTAGGTCCCAACGAATGCTGGGGTAATTGTAGGGACCGTGACCCACTATCTGATAAGATCAGGTTGGGGCTTCTCAGCAGGGATCTGGTTGACGTCTTTCCTGATTAGCTAAAGCCTACTTGGGACAATGGCAGACTGGGGCCGGCTTTTATAGCCAAGAGGATTGACCGTTTTCTTATTAAGGTGTATGTGATCGAGAAATGTAGTATGCCATACTCTTCCATAGCAAACGAATTTTCATCCGACCACAAACCCATAATTCTCGGCTGGGAGTCTTTCAATTACAGAAAGGAATATCACTTCAAATTCAGCAAGATATTTTTGGAGGATGAATCCTTCATCGGCATCATCAACAAAGAATGGCAGGAGATGATGGGATCTGCATCGGCTTTTTTATTAACCTTCCGAGAGAAAATACAGCGCCTCAAATCAGTCGCTAAAACTTGGCAAACACTCAGAATCAAACAGGATAAGATAGAGCCGAATCACATTAAAAAGGAGCTGAACGATATCAACGACCTCCCTATATGATATGTTGCTGGAGAAAAAGAACATCATCAGATCTTTAGAAAAAAAGAAGCTCTCCCTCCTCTATAAAGAAGAAGCGCTATGGCGGCTCAAAAGCCGAGCCCTTTGGCTCAAGGCGGGGGACCGTAACACAAAATACTTTCATAATCTTGCTAATGCCAGGAGAAGAAGGAACTCGATCTGGAAGATCAAGGATGGGAACGGGGATTATCTCTTCACACAGGAGGACATATCTAAAGAGGCGGTTCGGTTTTTCCAGGCTCAGTACAAAAGAAAACCAAGCATTGCCGCGGATATGTTTTGGGCCGCTGAACATATGCCTGAAATGTTCGATGAATCTGCCTATGAAAATTTCATCCAACCTGTTACTGAGGACGAGCTCCTCGCTGCCATGAAAGCATCCAAAAAGGATAGGAGCCCGGGCCCGTACGGCTGGCCCATAGAATTCTTCCTTCATTTTTTCGAATTGTTCAAGGCGGACCTGCTGCACATGGTGGAGGCCACACGTTTGTCGGGAAACATTCACTCAGCTCTGTCGTCCACCCTTATAGCTTTAATTCCTAAAAAGAGTGATTCTGCCTCTTTTCTTAATTACAGGCCGATTGCCCTTTGCAATTCTCTATTCAAAATCATATCTAAAATTATTGTTGAAAGGCTTAAGCCGGTATTTAATTGTTTCATCACCAGAGATCAGCATGCTTTTCTGAAGGAACAAAACATCTGGGACGCTGTGGCACTAACCCAAGAATGCCTCTTCAATATTCGGACAAAAAATACCAAGGCGGCAATTTTAAAAATCGATTTGAAAAAGGCATATGATTGTGTGGACTGGGGTCTTCTCAGGATTCTGTTGGCAAAGATCGGCATGAGATCAAAGGGCTTGGAATGGATCATGGCATGCATTGAAAACATAAATTTTTCGGTCATCATCAATGGTACTCCGTCACCTTTCTTCAAGGCAGAACGGGGTCTCCGCCAAGGATGCCTCCTCTCACCGCTGATGTTTATTCTGGTCATGAATACCTTAAGCATTCAACTAAATAGGGTAGCGACAGGTTTTTGCTTCCGTCCAATTAAGATGTGTAAAGACTTTTATTTATCCCACAACCTCTTCGTGGACGACATTCTAATTTTTTCTATGTTGCACAAGGCCTCCTGGGAGAGTCTTTATGATATTGTTTCCAGGTTCCAATCCGCTTCCGGTATCTACATCAACAAGGAAAAATCGAAACTATACCACAACAAGTCTCATCTGGTATTGGTTTCATGGATCGCTGAGCTTTTTGGTATAGAAGCTGTGCTGATTGAAAGAGGTCTCAAATATCTTGGTTTCTCCCTCAATCCTACTGGGAACAAACAGGGGGATTGGTCATGGCTGCTGGACCGTTTTTTCTCTAAAATTTCAGGATGGGAAGCAAGGACCCTCTCACTGGCTGGCCGCTATATTCTCGTACAATCTGTTCTATCCCAACTGGCCATATACTGGGTGCACCTTTTTTACATCCCAGCTCCCATCATCTATAAAATGAAATCATACGCCGCCAACTTCCTGTGGGGAGGAAAGTCCGGACAAACCAAAATTCACCTGGTTAAGATGAAGTCTTTAACGATTCCGAAAAAAATGGGAGGCTGGGGCTTACTGGATATGAGATCGATGGGAAATGCACTCTTGTGCAAAACTCTCCTCCGCGGTTTATTCAGAAACGGTCCCTGGAGCATTTTCATCAGAAGTAAATATTTGAAAGGTAAAAACATTGCTTTCTGGTACAGATGGAACACGCTTGGGATCAAGAGAGGATCCGCCATATGGCAAAGCTTCCGAAAGAACTTGCCATTCTTCGTGAAGAATTTTCGGTGGTCCATTTTTACAGGTTCGAATATATTTATTGGAACTGATCTCATACACAAAGGGCTTTCCTCTCCTCTGCTGCCGTCTTTGGTATCCTATCTTCACTGCAGGGGTATATTCACTTGGGACCGTCTCATCAAAGCATGGTCATCCTCGTCCCCCATCTGGATGAACGCAGAGGACCTCTCTTTGCCGCCTTATCTCTACTCAGTTTGGAATCCAGTGCTCAACATCCTACAGGGTTCAGCCATAAAAAGAACAGGGGTTTTGGATGTCTTGGTCTAGAACATGCCCCGTGCACCAACTCCAATTCGAGTAAAAGACATTTACACTGCACTGTCTCAAAAGGAAGCACAACCTATGCTGCCGATTTTCCCTTTCCGCTTTTGGAAAGCCTCTTGCCCTCTCAAGATGGTACTTTTTTCATGGCTCCTCTTTCAGAACAGGAATCTATCCTGGGACAATCTACAGAAGAGAGGATGGACTGGGCCGAGCCGCTGTGCCTTATGTTTTACTGCCGGGGAGACAAACTTCCACTTGTTCTTCCAGTGTCAAGCATCTCTGCAAGTATGGTATGATCTCTCCTTAACATTGGATTTTCCTTACCGTTGTTTCTCCTCTGTACAGGAAGGATTTCTCTGGTGGAGCGTACAGTCGGATTCTCGACGCTCTTTATTTATTGCTGTCTGCTGGTCTATCTGGATATGGCGAAATGAAGCTATCTTCAAAAACTTTTGGAGGCCCATGTCTTCCACTCTGCTTCGCATCAAGGCTCTCCTGGAATTTCTGGGCATATAGGCCTCCTTTTTGGTACTCCAACGAGACATGTTTTTTCGCCAAGCTTCAATTCACTTTTTGTATTAAGATCTACTCCGCCTCTGCGGCACTATAACTGTTTCATATTGGCAAACTTCAACGATCTGAACTATCTGAACTCTCTAAAGCTCCTTCTGCATGGTTGTCATATTACTCTACAGTACATATCGGAACCTTGATCCGGCTTTTTCCAAGAAAAGACATGGGTTAATCCTTCATTAAACCTACATATGTAATTTGATCATCTTTATATCAATACAATATGATTTTTCTGTTGAAAAAAAAAGAAAAGAATAGAAGAGAAGAAGCTATTCAGATTGAAATTAAAATGATCTACCTCTCTAATTATATTTTCAAAACATTAATTTGTTTTAATACTTTTTTCCCACCGGAGAAATTTCCACAAACTTGAGAAAGCACCTACATTTGTACAAAATTGAAAGGAAAACAAAAGTTTGTGTAGAAAAATGTATGAGTTGACCCCGGCGTCCCCTGCGAAATTGGGCGCTCGGTTAGGGAGAGTTGTAAAACACAAAAATTGCATTCATTCAGATTAGTTGATTTAGGCTTTACCCGTTTATAGCGCGGGTCGACTGCGGAATTGAGTGCTCGTTTTGAGAGAGTTGCAAAACTGCATTCATTTTGAGAGCTGATCAGGTTTGACACGTTTACAGCGCAACAACGTTTGATTTGGGGCGCAGTCAGTTGTAGCCCTTTTTGAATTTTTGTTGTAGTTGGAGTTGACTTGAAATCTAACCAGAAATTGGAAAATTTTAGATTAGTTATTTTACGTTAAAACATGTGTACGTTATTTTACGTTAAAACATTAAAACATGTGTACATAAACAATATGCCAAGTGATAATAATGATTTAATTTACGGTAATAGTTATTACGAACTAGTTTACACTCGAGAGTTGTTGACATGTTTATTGTTAAAATCATAGAAGAAGATGTAAATGTTGACATGATTATGGTTAGGTTGGTAATAGAATATGTCGTGTCTGTATAGAATATGCAGTGGTTTGTGAAAAAACAGCTTGTTTCTAAATTTTTTTGGCATTTGAAATTAATTTGCAAGTACTTCCACCATCGTGGAACAACTGTGGGTTTAGAAAAACAACGTCAATCGACTAGTGGTATTTGTGTGTTTTGCGGGGCGTGTACTGCCACGTCAATCAACAGAGCAAGCGGTAGTTATCTTCTGTTTGTTTGTTGAACTTTGAATCTCGTGGTTTACAAACATGTCATGATACAAATATGGCTAATTAAACTTTTTGATCGACATTAATTTTTGTTTCTTTTAAATATATTTATTTTTAAATTAAATTTAAATATTCATTTATTTTTACAATGATATTAATTTTATTAAATATTTCACTCTATATTTTTAGAATTTTAATTATTTATCGTAACCAATAGAATACTTATAGTTTTTAATTTGACAACTTTTTATTATTTATCTATTTATTTATTTTTCACAAGTACAACATTACATATTCCATATGACAAATATACTTATATTGTCAATATTGGCAACATATGTCCTGTCCCTTACAAGACAATTTATAAAATTTAAAACTTATTCATTTTTATTACACATTTTCTAACTATATCTAACATCATTTTTATAGCTAATAACTCTCTTTTATTTATTTTTATTTACAATAAAATATATATATTTTATTAACCATTTATTATATGATTTATATTACATGAGAGACGACTTCTTATGAATGCCACTAACAAATAGGATATGACAAATCTCAATAAACATAAATCCACAAAACACAACTGAAAAAAATAAATTGTTTACCAAACATTTCAAATTAAAATTCTTTGATTTAATATTCATTGTACATCTAAATTGTTATTTTAATAAAATTTAAAATAATATAATTTTGCTTATTTATATGAAAATAAATAATTTTATATAAAGAATATGAATTTTATTATATATTTTTGTTCATTTTATTTTAAAAATTGGTTATGTATTGTTTTAAGTTAAGATAAATTAATATTTATTGTAAAAATTTGAAAATTAGAATTTTCACATTCTTTCGATCATATATAATATATAATATATATATATATATATATATATAATATATATATCTCTTGTGTTACACTTTTAGTTTTTAAGGAATAAAATATAGCTACTTTTTATATTTTATATAATATTTATAAATTTATTTAAACTAAATTATATTTCAAAAAAATATATATTAAGTTATTATTGAAAATTTTTGGGAAAAGATCAAATTGAGAATATTTGGTCAAGACATTTCCAACTAGCCAGTGTGGTTGATCTTTAGGACGAGAGTGTGGATAAAAGTTTACTCTTGAATAATGATAAATTAATTTTTATTTTATAGTTATGAATGAAATATGTTGATATAATATTTTCATCTCTTCTACATTAATAAATGAAATTTCATATATTAACTATTCCAACATTTTCTTTTGTAACCTAGAGGAACCCAGTAGCATACCTATAATAAATTAGTTTTTATTTTAAAGTTATAAATGAAATATGTTGATATCTTTTTGTTATCTTTTATATATTAATAAATGGAATTTCATATATTAATTATTTTAGCAATTTGTTTTGTAACGGAGAGGAATGGAGCACCCTATTGGTAAGCTAAGATATGAATGGGGGGAATTGTAGCCTATGTCTTTTGAGATTCAACGATTTCATGTTTCATAGGTTAACCAATTGAAGTGCCCCCGAAACAACTATTTCAACATTTTTAAATTCATATTTACTTTAAATATTTATTTAATACATTATGAATACCATACAAGATATATATATATATATATATATAATATAATATATATATATTATATATATATATATATATATATTAAATACTTAAATTATTAAATAATAAAT
Source organism: Pinus taeda (assembly GCA_000404065.3). Taxonomy (NCBI): domain Eukaryota; kingdom Viridiplantae; phylum Streptophyta; class Pinopsida; order Pinales; family Pinaceae; genus Pinus; species Pinus taeda. Next base: position 5,574 of record APFE030539527.1, on the reverse strand, counting down.
AATACAAATGAGTAAATAAAAAATTATCAAACAACATATGAGCCCAGTTAATATTCTCAATACTATGACAACTAATACTCTTAATATTATGACCATTTAATTGGATTATGTGGAATTCACATTCAAAACTGTAAGTTGTAATTATGAGTATAGAAACCACATTTCAAAAAATTGGCATAAGAAGTGTGAATTTAATCTTTATGTCTTTCCATGTATTGATTTTGAAGAGAAAGCATATTGAAAATTCAAGTAAGAAAAATAAAAAATAAAAAATTAATTAATTTGTGAATTTAACCTTTATGTTTTTCAGAGTATTAATTTTGAGGAGAAAACACCTTGAAAATTCAGTGAACAAAAATAAAAATTATTAAATTAATTAATTTGGTGTATCACTAATAAACATAGAAAAATAATTATAACATACACAACCACTTTCTGCATTAATTGGTGTTTACTTGGTGAGATAAGTACCAACAAAAATTTTAAATACTAACACTACACAAATAAGTATTTATTTGGTAAGATAAATAATTTTAACATACACAATTACTTACCCTACTAGCTAACACTCTACACTAATAAGTATTTACTTGGTGAGATAAGTATTAGTACTAAGTTTCAAATACCAATTTAAACCCGATTAAACAAATAATTTGAAAAATAATAACTAATTTTTTTTTGAAATTTTCATAATTAATTTATATTTATAACTTTTCTAAAATAGATAGTTTTTGATTTTATAATTAAAATAAAAAGATTTAGTCAAATAAAATATAATGATAATTTATATGTGTGGATGTTTTCAATATATTTAAATGCAAATTTATAAAAATGTATAAATTAAATGGTATCAAATATGAGTCTAAAGTAAGTTGACAAAGACCAAATTTCACAGTGTTATGAACTTCCCATAGAACAAAAACTAGTATAACTGAATCTTGTTAAGTTTTCGCTAAGATTCATTGTAATGTTTTGAGGTATCTTGTCGGTTCAAAGTAAGTTGAGAGAAGACCAAATTTCACAATGTTATGAAATTCCCATAAAACAAAAACCAGTATAACTGAATCTTGTTAAATTTGGCTAAAATTTATTGAAATGTTTTGAAATATCTTCTCGTTACAAAGTAAGTCAACAAAAGACCAAATTTCACCGTATTATAAAACTCCCATATAACACAAACCAATATAACCGAATGATGCTTTTCAAGGAGTCCAATGGACCGCACTAGTTTTTCAGACAGCTGGGCGGCAATATCGTCCCCAGAGCCATTCCCAGAGCGTTGGCACACCGACTTGACTTTATTTGCAGTCGTTGAAGTTATCTCAACATTTGTCAAAGTAATTCCTGTGCAAGCAACTGTCTTGCTGCACGAAAAGTTCACAGCCACATCGGTCGATGACGTTCCCTGTATGTTTCTATACGTGACATCTTGTATTTGCACTGCGGATGACTGCACACAACAACATGACGCACAGTATTATTGATACGCACAGTATAACAAGTATTTCGGAATTAATGTTGATGGCAACATCGTTCGCAAGCACACATCCACGGACTTCAAAATGATATTTCAACAACGGTGGGAGCTAAACTCATATTGGTTAGTTGATCACCTGAATATTACAAGGTGAAGCGGAATCGCAATAGTACTGATCGATGATAATCGGATTCTTAACATTATGAACAACTATGTCTTCAAATATGATATTTCGTGCATAGCCAGAACCGCCCTGTATATTTACAAAAGCATGAATTCTGTTATATCAATTACGAACTGCAGTTCATTGCCGTATGAATAGAAATACTTAAAGAAGCCATACACCTGTTAAACCAACCTGCCAAGTCTTGATTCTGGCTCCGTTGGATGTTTCGACAAAAGTGATGTTTTGGACTAGAATGTCATCAATTTTGGCTTCTTCTCCATTCTTTCCCAGACTTCCAATGCTGCACAGAAGAAGAAGTACAATTCAGATTTCATCTTTACGGATTGTATTTTCTGCATGATAAGATCCAAAATACTTATCTCACCTGATGCCATGGCCTGGGCCACACTTTATGTTTTTGATATTAATAGTAGATGAGCCCGACGAAATGGAAATGCAATCATCCCCTGATAGTATTTATAATCATAGTTAGCAGAACCTTTGATGTTTATTATGCGTTTGCCAATCTGAACATTAACTAAGTGAAATTAAGATTTGCACTTATAGCAGCTGAGGGGAGATAGATATACGCTAGATGGATATTGACTGATTTATTATTAAGAAAATGGTAATATGGGAATAAACAAATTAACGCAAACCAGTGAAATCACTAACTTCTAACCTGTCTGGATGACACAGTTGTTTATTTGGGCATTTTTAACTCTTTGTAAATGAATACCATCAGTGTTTGGGCTTTGTTCAGGAGCTTGTATCTGAAGCCCGTTTAATTGGATAGCAGAAGAGTCGACCACTACGAGATGCATTCGTTGGCTATTGACAAATTGCAAATTTTTTATCAAAACATTTGAACATCTACTAATAGTCATTGCCTGCAAGACCAACCCAAAATCCAAACCACCGGATGAGCACAGCCTTGAATTAAAACTTACAGAAAGATTAAAAAAACCGTCTATAACAAGTTGATCATTGCGTCTTTTTTCAAGCAAATAAACAAGGTAATCAGGATAAGATTGCCGGCTGGAAACAAACCGGTGGAGCCGCATCCAAGCAACCCTGCACACAAGAAATTTGACGTCATTAATATAAATTGAAGGAGCCGATTTATACTACTAATCTGTTGTTTCATGGTAAGTGTTGGGTAGGGAAAGATTTTGGATGATGCTTGTGAAAAGGCTAGAGGTGGAGTCGGAGCAGTCGAACGCGGAAGAGATGGAATATTAGAGAGGATTGCGACAGGATTTTGAATGGCGGCTGACCTGGAGGATAAGAGCGGGGTATGGAAGGAGATTGTCAGTGCCATGTGTGCATCGTTTATTGGGCAAATGACTGGCGTGTATTGGGCAAATGACTGAAACCTTTTGTGTGGTTTAACAGGACCACCCAATTTTTAGTGGCCACATGTACACAACGGTGAGGTGAAACAGAACAGTTAAAGGTAACTCTTACTTCTTGTTTGTTAACCTTGCAGGATTTAGACCACCAATCTTGGCCTTGACCATCAATGACACCGCCACCTTCTATCGTCAATCCAGATATACCATAAAATCGAATCCACAGATTAAGTTCATCGCTATTCCATGCAGATTGTTTATTGGGTGCAACTATTGTTCCAGTAATCTGCAAATTTATAATTTTAGCAAATAATTTAATATGGAATTTTCATAATCATCTTAAAAAGCATACAATCCAATATTCAACTTGCTCACCTCTACTGAAATATGAGACTTGCAAGGGCCAAGAAACGTCACTGGGTTAATTAGAAATGTCTTCCCCAATGGTACTTGCAACACTGCGTTGGAAGATGCCATGCATGCTGCTTCCCATGCTTCTATGAATGCCTATAAATCACAAATGAGAAACAATACGTAGGTATTATAAGAAAGGAATAGGATTTAACTAGTTCTCTGAAAGGAATAGGAACATATCTTTGGCCGTTACCAGAGAGCAAAAAAATATTTATTCCTAGTGCATCAGATTTTAAGCGTGAAAATAAAACACAGATAAAGACCGTGGGAGGGAATTTTCTGTCAAAGGTACGGTATTAATTTAAAAAGGTGCGGGCCCACTGGCTTCCAGGATTAAAGATGTGTATATGCGGAGTGCATCAAATTTTACAACAAAAATATCAAATGAATATTGAACCTATATAATGGATTAAAATATATTCACCGTCCGATCATCTTTTAAACCGCCGGCATGTGCACCGTAGTCCATGACATTGAATATCGGTGAAGCGCTGGAATCACTTTTGCTCAGCACCTTTCTATGAGTAGCCCAACTTGAATCGACCATTAACAGCGCCATAATAACAACAACTGACGCGAATGTAGTCTGCACATAATTTATTTGTTCAAAACGACTCGTAATTTTTTCACACACAGAAAATTAGAAATCACAAACATTGTTTGCAAGGAATTACCACGAATTTGAAATCCATAGCGATAGTTCGGAGGTAGAACCCGCGTTGTAGCCGATAGGTGCTCGAAACTTGTTTCATGGAAGGTAGAAGAGGTGGGATTTTATAGTGCCAGAAACTTGTTTTTGGTTTGCTTTTTCTTCTTTCTACCTAAACCTGGATAGACTCGGGTTGGTCCATTTTATTTTTTCTTCTTTCTACCTAAACCTTGATAGACTCGGGTTGGTCCATTTTATTTTTTCAAAACGCACTGTGGCCATAAAAATTGACCCTACTCTCACTGGGCATTGAGGAAACCCATGTTGCTGTAACATATTCAAATTCCAGAGGACAAAGAATAGTTTGATGGTTATTCATTTTTCGGAGCCTCCATACTTGATTTTATCAATATTTCACAACAACTGAATAATATGAACGCTGAGTCGACTGCCGTTTTTTCCTTTCCACTATCGAATCGAATGATGAAATTAACCTACTACAAATGTAAACAGATAATATCCCAGAGTTGTAGTACCCCCCGCATTATTCGTGGCTGCTCACAAAAATCTTAACTTGTGTATATTGATTGATGGAGGTATTTTCCGAACATCCTCATTCCATTTCCGATTCTTACGGATAGACTGAAATGAGTCACTCTCTTTGACCTGATACGGTGATGGGCCGTAGATTGCGTTTCATCTTCAGAAGTCTTCTTGGAAGGGTGCCTAGTTGTTATGTGCATGTCTATATCTGTGATGCGTTACTTCTTTCGAATTCTTTCTACAACGGTGTACCTAGATGTGATCTTGGTGTTTGGATGCTTGGTCCCTCACCTGTGGAAATTAAATCGAATCGGTGACTTTATTGGTTTTGAAATATGGTTGGTATTATAATAAAATGTATTTTTCTCCTGGGTAGCGTTCATGCATTTTTTGTTTTTGCCATTCGTTGTAATTTCCTTCTCCCTCGTTATATTTTACATGGTAATTATATTTCAAGTGTAATTATATATTTTATTGTTAGGGTTGTTTGGTTATTATTATATATTTTATTGTTAGGGTTATTGGTTATTATTAGATACAATTAGTTTAGTTTGTAGAAGGTTGTTTAGACCTAGTTAAATGTAACTGATTTTTTTTGATGAATTATTTTTAGATAAATTATTCTTTGGTAAGATATTTTCTTTTTCAAATGAGTGATTTTGTGTTTAAGATAATCTGTTTCTCTTATGATTATCTATATGGTTGAAAATGTAATTTCAACTGTGCAACGGTTGAGCCGTGCAGCAGCATGGAAACATCGCCGACGAGCTATCGCAGATGGATCGGACCCGACGACGGTATTAATTCCTTTTGATAGATTATCGGATCCACAACGTTATCGCGTCGGCATTATCAAAGAAATCGAGGCTTTTATGTTTGCGATGAGCGATCGCCGATATCGCTATCGGCGATAACAAAGGGGCAGGCTTTACCATGAGTTATGTTGCGACCCGATAACATTATAAATAGTTTT
>APFE030539524.1:0-15502 GCA_000404065.3 Pinus taeda | reverse complement strand
ATGTAATTGAAACTAATTACAAAAAAAATTAAATCAATCTAATACAAACCAAACCAAACATAAAGAAATTGAAATCACACTTGCATAAAGTAAATCATAGTTGCTTGAAAATGAAATCACACTTGCATAAATGAAATCACACCACACTTTCATAAATTAAAATCACAACCACTTGCATAATTGAAATCACACTTGCAGAATTGAAATCACGCTCACACTTGCTGAAATGAAATCACACTTGCTTAAAGCAAAAACACACTTGGTAAAAAGAAATGGAATAACATAACTATGCTATGTTACCAATATGTACAATGGTATGCAAGTTGTGGTTGATGGGGGCCCTCCATTCCTCAGCAAGTACACTGAACAACTATCACATCTTGGAGATTAAAGTGGCAGTATGTATTTCATAAAATGAAGTTACAAGATATTACAAGAATTCTCTATCCTCACTTTACAAATCAGATCTTGTATGGAACTTGGAATCTCCAACTAGCAACTAACTACTAACTTAGCAACTAACACTAACACTAACAACTAACAACTTGAAACCCTTTGTATGAAGGATGCACTCATATTTATACAAAAATTGAAGATAACTATTCAATAAATATAGATCCTTAGATCTCTCCTACATCCACATTTATCTCTTGTGGTTACAACCAATCACCTAAAAATGTAAGATACAAATCCTCTCAAAATTCTCTCATCCACGATTTATCTCCTTTGAATGTGCATAGTTAATGATCCACATATTCTAAAATTATTCCACAAATCTTCATGAGTTGGAATTTGAAATTCGAATTTTTGGTTGGGTGACCAAATACCACCCTTCTAGAATCTTTAAGTAGGCCTACAATATCATAAAACTCATAACACTTTTAGATATATATGAAAACATGTTAATTTCCTAATATTTAATCATAAATTCTCTTAAAATACTAAAAATAAACTAACTGGAAAATAATAATGATAAACCCATATGATCATGAAAATGGTTACAAATGTAGGGTTATGAAGTTGCAAAGTTATGGAATGAGGGTAAAATGATGGAAATGAAGGTGAAAGTGGATGACATTTTGGAGACCCAACAGATGCAAATGTTTCATGAAGCCTTTTGCATGAATATCGAATACCAAATTGTATTACCAACACCAACACTAAAAAAGTGTTGAGAAACCATGGCCTCCTTCTATCCATGAGCACGTTCACAAACTTTGGTAGAAAAAACCCTCCACTGGATTGGCTTTGTGCACATAAAGCTAGTGTTTATGTTGAGACAAACCTTACTAAATGTCTTTATAAAATTATTCTCGAATTAAAAAACAATAATAATAAATAAATAAAGTCAAGTATTCAATTAGGAGAACATAATAATTTGGTGTTAGATCTATTTATGCACATGATATCTAAAAGATACTTGTCACCATGTATAAGATCATCCTTCAAGAAAAAAGAGACCAATTCAACATAAAAAATTTGAAATTTTCTAGAATAATTGGTGTTGGATAATGACTATGATTAGGATGAGGCCATTTAGTAACAAGAAGCACTAAGTGGGGATCCAAAAAAATGATACAAAATGAAAATAAACAAATTTGAAATATTTTGGAATAATTGGTGTTGGATTATGGTATGATTAAAATGAGGCAAATTAGCAACAATAAGCACTAATTGGGAATCTCAATCCTTCCTAACGAGGTAAAGTAGAAGATTTGAATCTTGAACTTCATTCATTGAGCGAGGTAGTTGTACTTAAAGCCCCTCTAAGTGGAATAAAGAGACTTCATGAAACATGTATATATCTTATTCCAATAAGGAATTGATTCATTACATTGAATCCTTCATAAAATGTGATTTTTCATTTACGATGGAGAAGCTATTATAATCTTTTTTTTGTTTGAAAAAAGAAGCCATTATAATCTCTTTTTTGTTTGAAAAATAAAATTAATAAATTGAGAACAAGAGTGACTTAACTAAAAATATGTATAATATTATTTTCCCAAACTTTTTCATTTACTAAATAAAAAATGCCATAAACATGTCAATAATTATATCATTAAAATATTTTACAATAAGAAAAAATAAAAAGTCATTATTATTATATCTTCTCCTCACATAATAATTGAGTAACTGCAATAACAATATTAAGTTACCTAACATTGCTTTATAATATTGTATTGTAAAATTTTATAATACTTTTCTCATAAATTTATCTATATAGTTATTAAATAAAATAAATATATTTATTATGAAAAAAATATTTTGTATTATAAAAACAATTTTATCTAACATTTTAAAATGATATTGATAAGAGGAATTTGTCTTCACAATATAAAATAATGATTCTAATTAACTGAATGACTAATAACTAATTATTAACTAAATAACCAAATAATTAAAAAAAACAACACTCTCTTCACCGACAACAATTTATTGTAATTATTTCATATCTTGTTTTAATAATTATAATTATTAAAATAAGTTTTATAACATTTTTATCTGATCTAAAAAATAATTTTCATTTTAATATACAATAATATATTAATACATATTGATATTCCATACCAACAAAATAAATCAGTAATAAAAAAATAACATTTTCTTACTCTTCACTACATAATTATATATTAAAATAATTTTTAAAATATCAAAATTTCCGTTTGAAACAGTAACACTTTCAAGTAAGTACCTTTTTAATAATTAAAACTTGCCATCAGAGATTATTGTGACTTTCTTTTTACTTGTTTTTTAATAAATATAAATATTAAAATAAATTTTCCTCATATCAAAACTTATTTCTAAAATAACAACTTATGTTGATTGAAAGTCAGAGGGTATAGAATTATGTCTCCGCTTGACGGTTCTAGTCCTAGCAAACATCCGAGATATATATATATACCACAACATTCAATTTAAATGAAAGAAAGAAATATAAAATAAATCCAGGTTAACCTGACCACCAAAGATGTACATCAAAGTTGTTTTTCTGATTGTTTATGATTTTCTTTTTAAAATAAAAAGAAATATATTTACGGTGGTTGAAGTTATAGCAGCGTTCCCTACAGACAAAAATACATGATACACCTCCACAATAGAAATTTAAGATTCCTATAGTTTTTATTGGGGAGAAATAGAAAATACCCAAAAACCAGCCATCAAGCTTTTGTGAGGCTTGAGTGTAAATATCATCACATATTGATCACTACTTCTCTGCATCGGTCACAGGCTACAAGTCTTGTCTGCATCGATGCACTCCTCCAGTACATTACTACAATGGAGGAGTGGTGACTTACCCTCTGAAATGCTTACATTCTTGTAAATATTTTTCCTAGAAAAATCACAAATCCCATTAAAATAATTCGTCGAGTTAAGGAAAAACTAGCAGCTGGTTGTTTGATGAGTCTAGGTGATGGCCTGCTCGGTGCCCACTCTATTCTTGCCCTTCTCGACCTTGAGGCTGACGGCCTAAGGGATTATCAGAATCTATTCTTTGGCATACATGTTTTGCTGGGATACTGGATCCTTGAAGGACCATTTTTGCTCAACGATATTTGATGGACGAGATTTTAAAATCTCAAGTATGATGTCTTTGTCTTAGGCGTAAAGATACCCCAATTTGGCGGTGCAGAATTCATCCAAAACCTTGGTTTGGTAGCTTCCAACGTCTATATTTTGCAGTACCATGTCGGGAGCTGAGGAGCAAGAAAGCTTCAACTACACGTCCTGCATGACAATGCTCAGCAGGCCCCTGATGTGCTCGACAAAGGTGTCTTTGGATTGAAGCTTCAACTTTCTTGAATGACAATGTACCGTCGAATTCTTCGAGATGGCGCGGTTTCAATTTCAAATTTCAAACCAGTTTAGAGTAATGAATGGCCGGGTTCAAGTTCTTGTTTCGGCGGGTTTCCAAATTCAAATGAGTGTACGATCTGGTGGTGGCGGTAAAGGCGGAGGCAACCGACTGGCCGGAAATCGCAAGAGAGGAACTGCCAGAAACAATAATAATCGTATGCTATGATATGTATGATATCTCTGCAATGTCACATAGGGTGTATTGAATGCTCAATATTGCTTCCAATGTTCATGCCCATACATGATGATCTGCCGATGGCGAGTGTCCATGCATCATACATGCGATGATCTGCCGATGGACTTCCCGGTTACGTGTACTATAGTATTTATGATGCTATAGTCCATGAAATAGCACTCGCCCTATAGGGGTGGGTGGAAATAACGTTGCCACAAACAACAGAGAACACTGTATTAAATATTAAATGTAATTTTCAGATTTGGCTGTGGCGGCTGGGCAAACCATAAATCCCATGCTATTGGGTATTGAATGCCCTCTAAGAGACACATATTTAATGCACTCTAAGAGTTTGACGGGACAGCCCTCGTCGTTCTGCAGGATACATACATGGACAATGTAAGATTCCTACGATGTAACAGCTATAAGAATTTCGAGCCACCTCCCCCTCCGCCTTGATCGCCACCGCCACCACCATTCCACAAGAACGCTGGCATATACGATAAATACGATATAGGATATACAACTTAATATACAGGATATACAATTAATTGGCCTATTAATTTGAATTTGAATTTTGAGTTTGAATGCGAAAGCCCGCTCTCAAAATTTTAATTTCTATAACTGTGACCGCCCGGAGGGTACAGCAAAAGGCTGCCCGTCCTGCTCTCTGGAGGGTGCAACGAAATGCGGTCTGGTGGTGTCTGTGGCGATCATGGCGAAGGCGATGCCAAGGTCTCAAATCCTAAACGCGGTGGTAGCACTGCTTTTGAGATACTGGGAACTTCTCTGCGACAGTTGCACGAAGACGCTGAGGTGCAACAAGATATACAGCGGCTATTCTAGCAAAGGGGAGAGCAACTTCTTATGTGATGGTAGTTACGAGCCCTACCTGTGGATACACAATGCCTCTCATGCTGCTAAATATTTCATCTCACCCACGGCAGCCAAACAACCATACATTAGTTTCGATAACCTTCGTGAATGCCTTGAGATGAAGATTTATCTGGATGGAGGGAACGGTAGTTTCTCTGTACTCAAGATGCCCAGAATCCGCTGAGGTTCTCTTTAAGTTTAACTATTGAGGTCAGAATATATATCTATATACGCAGTGCAATATATTTTCATCGAACTTTTTCTTTGTTTAAATTTGTTGAATTTGTTTCTTCTCAGCAACTTTGCGCAGTTACTTCCTACAGAGATCACACATTTTCATTTATTATGTCTTCTGTCTTGTGCATTTGCAGGTTTACATTTACAGGTAATGGCACATACAGCGTACTACTAGTTATTTTATTGTGAATACCATTTATTTTCTGCTCTGCCATAGAGGTTTACAATGGCATAGTCTCGGTTATGCTAGATAAGTTTACAGTGCATAGTCTCGGTTTCAGAGGAAAAATTTAATCATTGCTTTGGAAAAACTGCTGAGCATACTGGAGCTTTCTACATATTTTTTCAAACATAAGAGAGAAAAAATACCGAAAGCCAGAAACAACTGCTATAGATCTTTAAAAAAAACTCTGGCGAAATGCGAAATTGTTTTGTTTTTTTAAATGATGTCTGCTTAAACTTTTACAGGTTCATGGGTCCATAAGATGTCTAAGACCATTTGCATGATTTTTAAAGTTTGGGTACTCGTGTTTTAATATATTCTGGAAATAGAATCGTTACACCGAAGGTGTTTCTTTTGAATCAAATAATCGCGACCATCGTCTACCTTTTTCTTTTGCACCGTTCGTTAGAGCGACGTTTGTTTTGCACCGTTCGTTCGAGCAAGCAGCAATCAAGGCACGCTGCCAGCGGTTAGTTCTAGAGAACAACGGTTGCTACTCTTGTTTTCCACCATTGGTTCCCACTTGTCCAGCGGATGTATCACTCGTGGACAAGTGTGAAGGCACGTTGCATGCTGGCCATTCTCCGTCTCCCGCTTGTCCACCTGACATATCACTCGATGAAACGGTGTCCAATCAATGGTTTACTCACCATGTTTATCTTAAATAGTTTGGAAATATAAATGAGCTTTATGGAATCTCAACGCAATAATATTAGATTTGGTATTTATTATTGTTATTTATTTATTAGTTATTATGTTATTTTCTTGAAGTGGTCGATTTGATGTTTTGATACATATTTGTAATATGTTATAAGAAATACAATCATTCATTTAAATTTAAATATTTAACGGATGGATATTTTGCAAGTCAAATTTATAAATAAGGATTTAGGGAAAGTATTAGTTATTCTCAATAATATGAAGATATTATAAAGATACTTAAACAAGGTTTTGTTGGGTAGGAAAAAATAGTATTGTGTATTTTTTATTAAAGTAAATAAAAAATATGACAGGGGCTTAATACATTGGGACGTTGAAATTTATGTTTATTAAAGAATTTTAGTATTTCTCTGTAAATTTATATGAAGAGCTCAAAGTTAATTAATAAAATTTAAGATTGATTTTTGTTACATGAAAATGATAGATTTAAGATTGGCTTTTGTTACATGAAAATTATTCTTGTTTATTTGGCAAGAGATTTATCAATAAATAATGGTGAAACTAGTAAGACACATAGCAATACTTTAACATAAAAAACTTCGCATGAAGATGGAAATACTCCAACATAAAAATAAAAGTTATAAAAAACTATGAAAGGAAATATGTTATTTAAAGCATATAGCGTAGTGAATTATAAATGAAGGAATTCAACTATATTTAGATATCAACTATATTTGTAGGTTGAATTAAATTTGATATGCAATAGAAAAATTAGAGTGATATAATAGAAGGTTGGTGGACCCATAACCCATAGTTTCCATTAAAGAAATTGGCTTTATACATTTAGTTGCAATGTATACTTTGTTAAATAATGTATACTTTGCTATAGATTTTTTTACTTATTAATTATGTGTATCTACCAAGTGAGCTTATAATGAGAACCACTTACTAGCATGGCTTATAAAGGCATTAACATATAGGCACTAACATTTGGTGCAAGACAAGTGTTATAGATGCCCTGAAAAGGGTTTAAAAAAAAATGAAAACAATCAAATTAAAGTCATACTTAAAATTTAAATATTTTGGTCCACAAGACATAGAGTAGTTAGTTATAAAGGTTAAGGTTATTGTTAAGAAATTCCTTGTGTGAGAGAGAATGTGTTCCAAGTGCAGACAAACCATTGTGAAATTTTTCATCAAATATTATGGAATTTTCTTATAAAATGTATTTCTCGTGAACATTATTTTTATAATCACACATTTTGTGCAAAATCCTGTTGCAAGAGTTCCAATCCCCGAATGAAGGCATCCCAACAAAGCAAAAACATTACAAGACATATTTTACTAAAACACAAAGCATTCATAGTGAAATTAGAAAACAAAATCATATTACTTGTACATTAGGGGAATTACGCCTACGATGAATCTGAGTCCTAGTAAGTGATGAAATGTGGGAATGACATGACTACCATGCTGAGAAACTCTTGTGTTTGCCAAAGTCCTGCGAATTCTACTCTCCTCTCAAACTTGTGTAGTATATGAGTTTCTGGAAATTACTTGGATATATTAGCTTCTGGAAATCTTGATTCTAGTATTATAAAATACATACTTGCAAATTTGTTGTATAATTCGTCCAATATCAATATTAGTCTCTCGAAATCCTGTCGTATACCTCGTCCAATATCAATATCAGTCTCTCGAAATCCTGTTGTATACCTCGTCCAATATCAATATCAGTATCTCGAAATCCTGATTATTAGTATCAGTTTCGACATCAGTTTCTGGAAATCCTGATTTTAATTTTATAAAATACATAATCACAAAATTGTTGGATGCCTCAATCAATATCAGCATCGGTTTTTAGATGTCTCAATCAATATCAGCATCCACTTTCCATTTTGTAGGTTTTTCTTCGCCTGCCTCTCATATATTCAGTGAACGAATATATAGAGGAAAACAATTCGTCTATCTTTTTTTCCTAGCCTTGAGAATTTTTTTCCCACTCCATTTGATATAGGAAAAAATAGTATATGAATTTTTTCCCAAATTTTCCATTCCTTCGGTGTATCTTTGCTCTTTTAGGGGCAATTGCTAGTTATATATCTATATATGTTTTGGTCGTAATGGTTGTGAGGATGTTATATTTGATTTTAATTTTTTTAATGGTTATTTTAAAATTTGAATGTATTTTTTTTTAATTGAAATGTAATTTTAAAAAATTATATAAAAATAGATTTAATATTTATAAAATATTTATATATAATAAGTTTTTCAATTTTATATCTTAAAATAATTTTTATTAAATGTATTGGAATTTTTTGGTTGGAATTTGGGTAAATAATTCTATTTTATTTTTGTGAAATTTTGATTATTTGTTATTTAAAATTTATTTTTACTATAAAAATTTAGCATTTTAACAACTTTAGTACATTTTGATTGGAAACCATTTACAAATCAATATTATGATTCAAACAAATTTAATTAACTTTAAAATATTAATTTTAAAATTTTAGTAATTTTTAATCCATTTAAATGTATGAACAACTACTAAATAAAAAGAATTTTTTTAAATGAATTTTAAAGAGGATGTTTATTGATTTAAAAAATAAATAAAAAAATACATAGCCAATCTGTGATTGAAAATTTTAAAAACCAGGAGTCAAACGATAAATCAAATGCACAAAATTCTATTAAAAGCAGGTCCCAAGTAAATAAGCAAACTGAAAAACATATGATCAAGCATATATTAAGAAAATTCAAGTAGATATTCTTCATCAGAACATTAAAATTCCACACTCATATATCAAGAGCTTCTAAAATTCCTAAATGGACACTATGGTTCAGATGGATTCTACAACATAGAACCATCACAAATAAATTACTGGAACATGGATTCCATGTTCCACATTTGAATATCCTTTAAACCGTCACAGAAATCTCCTAGTTGGATTCTAGGAGATTTGCTAATTAATATTTTATTTATTTTCTTTACTCTCACATTTTTTTTAAATAGGTAGGCATCATTTTTCTCTCTAGACTATATATCTTGATCATGTATCTTTAACTTTTACATAAAATATGTCATTCTACTTCTAGTCACTCACTCAAATCAGAATTTAATATTTTCTACCTAATCTTTTTAGACAAAAACTATCTTCAGAAAAAGATCATGTATCTTTAACTTTATATAAAATATATCATTCTACTTCTAGTCACTCACCCAAATCAGAATTTATTATTTTCTATCTAATCTTTCTAGACAAAAACAATCTTCAAAAAAAAAAATTGCAGAGAAAACTACATAGTTGTGGCTAAATCATGAAGAAAACACAAAGTGGCTAAACAATATTTATGCTCTCAAAACCATGACGAGATCCATTGAAAAATGCAGAGAAATATATCTTCATGGGTGACTTGTTGCATATTTCTACACATAATCTGCTATATAATTATGTTCCCTATAGATATGAGAAAATGACAAATTGAATTTTTTTAACATTGATCTTATCCAATGCATCTAGTTTATGAGCATTGATAGTCCAAATGTTGATGTCTTTATTACCCAATCTATAATCACTTTGAAATCTCTGAAAATATCTATAGAAGCAATTCCAAGTCACCTTGCACAAAATAAAACCACCAAAAGAACTAAAAACTCTACTCTATTATTTTTGTTCTAACACCATTCTTCCAAGAGATAAAAATCTCCAGGCTTCAAAACAACATAAACTTCGCTACCACATTCTGCCCCATCAAGAAAACCTAGTAATTGTTTTTCCACATATCCTCCAACTAGTAAACCCTTGTAGAAAATTTCTTGGTTTTCTGCCCAATCTACATATAAAAACTTGTTATCTTCAAGCAAGTGTATCTTACATCTACCGCCATCGCTTCAAAAATATATGCATTTAGGCTTCTCCAAATACCCATAGAATGTAAAAAACAGAGTCCTATAATCTCATTTATAAATTTTACAAATTACACCATTCAAATAAATAAATAAATAAATAAAAATTCTCTTTCTAAATTAGAAAAAAAATACAAAAATATAGCCAATGTTTTTAATAATACCTTTACTACCACTATGATTCATAAATGAACTATGGTGTACTTTCACCCTTTGATGTCACTCTAAGCCCATTTTGGTGACATAAGTACAGTTTTAATTAGTTATTCATTTTATAAACATATGGACCAATTAAAGTATAGTGCTTCATCGTTGCTTTAGTGGGGAGAGTTTGACGTTGTGACCGGCTACGTGCGCTCAAATCCCATCAGCCATGCTATTACTACTAATTTTTCATTTTTTTTAGTAATTTTTTTTTAAAAATTCAATTATTTTTCAAATTTTGAAAAAAGAGTAGGCGAGTCTGAGAAGAGTTGCATTAGGAAAAAAAAACTAGGGGAGGGACATCAATTGTTGCGTGTTTTTTTTTTTTTGCCATGACATCTTAGTATTGAATCGATTGTATGAAACATGTCTAACACATCATCTCATTTGTCATGGTAGCTGGGGAATTAACACCCACCTCCCTTCTCGTGTTTTTCCTCCTCTTTTAGGGTTTAGCGTTTACTGCATTTGGAACGCTGTGTTATTTTGCTTGGGGTCAGTGTGTGGGTGTTCTTCTACCCCATTGTTGTTCGATCGATGCCTTGATGTTGGTCAACATACACTCGGTGATTGCGCTTGACTGGTTTCATTGCTGGGAGAAGTGGTTTATGTGCTGAGAGAAGCAATTTGTGGGGGATTCATGGGTTTGAAGGTTGTGATTCAGGGCTTCATTTTTTATGTCTCATTGCTCCATGGTTGTGGTGCACTAGTGCTTGGTACAGTCGTTCGTTGTCGACCGAGCCCCAAATTTCAATCAGCTCAACGATGGAAATGGTGGACATGGGGTTTTCGCGCTCCAGTGGGTTTTTTCTAGGTTAAGTTCTCTTGCTTGTGATTTTTTCTGGCATTTTCACTGGTTTATTTGCAATTATTTTTAACACCTTTGCAATTTTTGTGACAAGTGAGCATGTTTGGGTTCGCAGATGAGGTGTAGTGAAGGGTTGAGGTCTTCAACACTAATGCAACATGGTTTGTCTAGCTTGGTGGCTTCTTTGATGACTGCCTAGTAGGATTACATTCCTACCAGTTGCTAACTCTGTGTTTTTAAACACATTCAAACCATGGGAAGTTTTTGCTCTTTGGTGTTTTTATGTTTACGGTTCACTGTAAATTTTTCATAGGGTTCATTGTAAATTTTGCTCGGCGTTCATTGCAAATATTTCCTTGTTTTTATGCTTAGGGCTCACTGTAACTTTTTCTTGGGGTTCACTATAAATTTTGCAGGGTTTTTTTAAATGGGGTTCACTAAATTTTTGCTCTGGGTTCAGTGTAATTTTTCTAGGGTTTTATGCTTGAGGTTCACTATAATTTTTGCGGGTTTTTTTTTGTGGGTCATCATAAATTTGAGGAACCCTCATCTTTTGAGTCTGACTACTAAAGAGAATAAGTCACTTTGTTCCTCAAAACCTTGTTTGTCGACATTCCATGGCCCTGACCGCGCTTTGGGCATAAAATAAAGATATAAAAGCGCTACTTTCTTTGGGGGTTTATATATTTCTCAAGTTTGTTCATTTGATCTTTCAAAATTTGTCAAATCCCCCACCTGAAGTTAGTAATTGGGCCCTAATCCATTGCACATTCTATGATTACTTCCTTCTCACTAGGAATATTTTTGGGGTTCACCTTCGTCTGTCATCTTTTGTTTCTTATAGTTCAACGAGGGTAGTCCTTTTCACCATATTTTTCGGTTTCTTCTATTTTCTCCACATATATAAATATGCATTGCAATATAGCTAGCTATGCCTCGATAAGGACCTCCGGCCCAACCTTCCTATTAGAGGTATTAGACTTTCTGAATATCCATGCTGCAATATCTTGGTGTGTTGTGCAGAGTGATTGATTTGAAAGAACTCAATGAGACAAATGAGAGGAGATATAACATGGGTAACTCACAGGGCTCCCAACTGAATATCTCTTGTCCATTCTAGAATTTATGACTTGGTCTTTCAACAATTTTGAGCCACTCCCTGGGGTACCTTGGACATTGCAAATTCCACTATAATTTGGTCTAATTTGTTTTCAATATTTGTGAACGATGTCTTTTTTGTTATCTATGTTTCTTTGGTGAACTCTGCCCTAGAAGAAAGACTTAAGTTAGATATTGATCTCTCTGTTGTTGATGATCTGATCTATGCTACTTGTAACCTCTTTTGTTTTAAGTAATGAAAGTAAGGTATTTTTTCTTCTTGCAAACAAAAGGGTGAAGTATAGTCGCTTTTCTCAATTTTCATTTACATAAATCTCATTTTGATTCGGTTTGAGCCATAATCATCAAATTCGTTAAGAAAAAGCCTCACAGATGTTTGGCAGCTTCATAGTTTCTATCTCCTTGTTGAAGGCTTGTATTTGAAAAATCATCCTTAGAGAGGGGCCTTGATATTAAACCTCCTTACAATTAACTTATGCCTGAAAAGATAAAAAGTTATACAGATAAGGTTTAGCTCAAATTAGGTTGTAGTTTGCTCAACAATTTAATCTACACTTGACACTCATATTTAATCCACTTGTTTGTCTCGATTTTGAATGATGATATACATTTCAGTTGACTAATAAGTAATGACATGAGTTGTGGAGTTAAAAACACCTTGGGATAAACAAATTTTCTTAATTTGTAATATTGAGGAAGTTGAGAATGAGTTCCATTTTGCGTTTGAGACTTTTCAACATGCCCAGATGCTTCTAGGATTCTTTCTTGTCATCCATTATGTTTGTTCCACCTTTTGTTCTCTATTCACAACAACACAATTGTGAATATGTTTGATTAAAGAGTTTTGAATCTGTTTGATTCAATGGATTCATGGAAAATCAAGTTTTTTAATAGTTTGTGTGGTATTCTTTCTTGTCATCCATTGTGTTTTGATTGCATTTTCTTCTCTGGTCATAACAAGGCAGTTTTGAGTTTGTTTGATTAAAAAATTTTGAATTTGTTTGATCCAATGTAGTCATGACACATCAACAAAATTGAATTGAATTAGTCATCCACAACATTTTCTTCACAATTTCTTCTCTGGTCATAACAGGACAGTTGTGAATTTGTTTGATTAAAGAATTCTTTTTTTATTCAATGGACTCACAATGTTTATAATTAACCCAATTTCAAGGGAAGCAGAGCTATCCCCCATAAGCATTGTCAAATGGAATTGAATGCATTTTCAGTTGTAATAGTGAGGGAGAAATTAGGAGGTTGAAAATGACCACCAAAATAAATGGAGTCATGATGTTTGCATTGACCTAAATTATTTATTGTTGTTGTTCACTATTTTATGGAGTTTTCAAATTATAAAAAGTAAGTTTTTCATGATACCGTTATTCCCTCATTTGTCATTTATTTAGCAACCTGGAGAAAAATGTGATGTTGTGGATAATTTGGTATGTAATGGCAGAACAAAAGCTCCATTTGCATTCTAAGCTAGGATTTCTCCATTCAAATAGACTATGAATGTTTCTTCTAAAATGGCTTTTGATTACAATGTTGCAAACAATATGGAATAAACCGACCTATATTATAAGCCAAAATCCTCATGTGACAAGAAAAAGAGGCAATCCATCCAAAATCCACATCATAATGTGGTTACAACAAAAAAAAAAATCACACCCCTAGTCCAGATGGCCTCCAAAATCTTCAGCGCGCAAACGTTTTGAGTTCCTTTCTTGATAAGCATACATAGTATTGACACCTGCACTGGTAGGAATATAGCAAGTGGGTTAACCCCCATTCTGATACTAAGGCACTTGAATTTTTATGAGGTCTTGGAATAATCGTGTATTAACTACAATTTGGTAATATGTGGTTGACATCATCCTGGTTTCACTAACTGTGCTTGCATCATTGTCAATTGTTATTCCTCTTTCTCTTTGAAGAATTTTTTGAGCCTTTCTTGCTTCTTTTCCTACCTTTCTATTTGTTTTTTATGTTCCTTTTATTGCCTTACTTTCTCTCTTTCAAGGCTTTCCTCTGCTCGAAGTTGTGCTGCAACAATCCTTGCTACCTTATTTTCCTTGACTAAATCCTTCTTTTTCCATTTTAATTCTTGAATGTCAACTTTCCTTTTTTTAGACTCAACTAATAGGGCTATATAGTTTATGAGGCGAGTAACTGTGAACTTTGGCCCAAATGAGGACTACCTAGTGTTCCTAATTTCCCAAAACTTGTGAGCTTGAATCAAGTGTTTATTCTTCCAAGTTGAATTCCAAAGATGAGAAACCTCAATTCCACCCCCCGTCCAAATCAACATATTATTGTTTGTTCATGGCATGCATTTTTCCTTCCATACTTTACTCCATAAAGCTTCCTGGTTTTGAAGACACCAACACCAAGTTTTGGCTCCTAGTTTGAGTGAGAATTTTAAGGTCTCTTAGTCATAGGCCCCTTAGGTGGTTAGCATAGTATAATTTTCCCGGGTGACAAGGGCCCATTTTTTTTACTCTCTAGCTCCCCCCAAAGGAGGGATCTCTGTATGTTTCTTATTTTTTCTGGAATGCCTTTAGGGGTTGCCAAGGATGAGAATAGGTACATAAGGATGGCTTGCAAAAGTAATTTAATAAAGGTAAGTCTAATAGAAAGGTTGAGTGTCCTAAAGGTCCAACAATATATTTTTTTCTCTATACTTTGCACGATCTTTTCCCAAACATTTGTTCTCAAAGACTTCTTACAAGTGAGGCTCCAATGCATTTAGACAAAAGGGAGCTTCGTTATATACCCCTTCATCTTGAGATGTTTGAATGGCCATAGGGGTATTGAAGAAAAATATATTAGGCTCAAACATTTTAGGAAACCAAAAACCAATATGTAGGAATATTTTAGGGTTCTCTCACCTCTGAGTAGGGTACAAGCATCATAAGTAGTCATTTTGTAGTTGAAATGTTGAGGTATAAGCATGGTCAAGCGGGAAATAGTGACCCCCCTAAGTAAACCTTCTTGAGATCAAGCATCATGAACAACACCTAGAAACATTGAGTTAAGCTCTTTATAGGGATTCTTTCACATTTGAGTCGATTAACATATTATACTTAGGCATAATTGATGGGTCTTAAGTCTATCGTTGTATTTAAGGGAAGGAAATAAGAACATCTAGCCATAAATATTTATTATCAACCTCAAGCACCATGGGTAAGTCCTTGAACCACCACATTGTTGGAAATAATACTAAGAGGGGGGGTGGGGGGGGGGTTGGAATCAGTATTATCAGATCAGTAAAGCTTTTTCATTTTCACACTCAGATTCACATATGCGACTTCAGTTAAGGATATACGCGTATATACGCGACTGTATTAAATGAAACAAGCATATATGCAACAATCTTAAGATTCAGTTAGCTTATCTTCAGTAAATGCATCAGAACATTATTAACCACATTAACAGTAA
>APFE030539523.1:0-56722 GCA_000404065.3 Pinus taeda | reverse complement strand
TCCACCATAGATCTTTGGGATCTCAGCTGATCCTTCTTGCGGTGACTTCAAATCAATATGAATCTGTTCTAGTTTCCTGAACTCATTCATCAGCTTGCTATTCCACCTCCATTGCAATAGCTTCCACTTCACCCTTTTCTTCAGTCTCCATCTGTACCTTCGATCTTCACTTATCTTTCTTTGTACTATCAGACCCATTTCTGGTTCTTCATTCTGCTGCCAACTTCTACACTTTTGCAATTTAAGACTTTCCTCAAATTCATTCTCACCTTCATATAATCGATGCTCAATTTCGCTGATTTCAGCATCATATTTAGTAATTCTGTCTTCCGCACCTTTTCCTCCATTAAGTTCTGTAGGATTTGTTTCCCCTTTGGGTTCCTCGAGTAATCTTTCCAAGAATTCTATCTCCTTGTAAAATCTCTCCAGTAGATCATCACAATTTTCCTTCTCAGCTTCATTCTTTTCCTGGCATTCTTCTTGAGTTGACCTGCTTTCCACATCATCATATTGTAAGCATCTTTCATCAATTCCATTAAACAAATTCATCGGTTTACCTTTTTGTAGTCCCGCTATGGAATTGTCTTCAGACCGCTGGTTTATATCAACCTTATCTGACTGTTTCATACCGAACAGGATTTCATCTATGAACTTCTTCTGTTGCAAATGATCAACACCTTCTTCCTCTAAAAAGGATTCTTCATCATATTTTACCTCAAGATCTACATTCCTGGTGAGAACTTCATCCGGCTGTCCACCATCCTCCGCATATCCTGCAAACATACACAAACTGTAAGAATCAAAATCACAAGGCTTCATTGCCTCATCTGCTTCCTTTGTCAACATATCTTCAAATTGTTCTGAACTCTGCCAATAATCCATGAGATCTTCAGCTGACCTCTCATTATCCTCTTCTCCCAACATCTCACCCTGTTCTGGTCTGCAAATGGAAACTTCCAATTCTACCTCTGCTTCTCTGAGTTTCTCTGATTCCTCTTGAGCACTCAATATCTGCTCAATATTCCTCAATTCTTCTGCTATCTCTGACTTCACTTGCTGATTTCTCCTTTCTCGTAGCCTTGGCCACTTTACTCTTTTTCTCAAGGTCCAAACACTTTTCTGCAGCATCCTCATCAATATTCCAATCTGGAAATCTATCTCAGCTTTCTCTCGGTCAAACTCTTCTTGACTCATCCTCATGCCATCTGCTTTGGCATCTTCCTTTCTGCTGTGGCTCCCTTGTGAACTTCTGCTATGACTATTTGTAGTCATTTCCGGCTCCTCTCTTTCCATGAGCTCCTCGCACCTCTGCATCAAGCCTCTACAACAGTAAGTCCTCCTTACTGCAATCTTACCTCACTAAGCTCTCCTCACTCAGTCTTTTGGTAAGCACGATCCCCTGTCTGGAATCTTCTCCTGGGAAACACCTTTGCTTCCTCTAGGCTTCTGCAATCTCTCACTCTCTCTTTCGAAGACACTTCAATTGTCCTCTCTGTCCAATCTCTGATTGGAATCTTTAGGTTCACTGCCACTTCTGCTTTTAAGAACGCATCTAGTTCTTTCCGCTAAGACTTTCTTCACTATGCCTATGCTGCCATCTTTATCAGTTTCACAATCTGACATTCATTCACCACATGCGATTAACTAAATAAATAAAAAAAAACTTGAATCCTTTCCCAGAGCAATTCTAGCTCTTCAACAAAACCTTCTGTCTTCATTCAGAAAACAAACATTCTTCAATTTACCAGAGCCAAGCTCTGATACCAAAAATGACGCAGGGAGATCCCTGCAATACCCAGAATCGCACTATGACTAATGCATATAAAATACATCTCAGAAAAAACTACAAATCCTGGCAATTTCACAAATGTTCTTACACACCAACAGTGAGATTCCCCTTAACTCAATGGCGCCCTCCATGAGATCTACTCATCAACCTAAGGTTCTAACATTGATTCCCATCCTTGTCAAACATATAATACTTGGTCTTCCTGCCATATGTTTTGGAGATGGTAGCCCCTTTCCAGTTGTGGTTTTCCCAAGACGAAACAGAAACAGCAGAGTCGGACCTGGGGCGTGTAATCATCAAAGCAATTCCAATAGCGAACTTCACATTATAGATGCGATTACCTTCATAATAATATTCAGATTCAGTAGTGATAAAATAACAGTAGCATATTCCTCCCTGGCTTGACAAGAACGATAACGGTCGGGTATAGATCCTGTAACTTGGAATGTAACGGTGTTTGACGGAAAACCTCGAAATTTTTATCAGCGTTGATGCTGTAGTTGTTATGACCGGAATGTTAATAGGACGTAACGCGTAGCCTAGGATTTGGACAACTAACAATGGTTCCGGATCTGTATCCGAAAGATTGAAAGATCAGCTTTTGATTAACTTCTGGTACAAGAAGCCAGTGAACTGTGAACGCTGTCACATGTTCGATTGAGGGTTCCTTCCTGAAAAGCAATTGCCCAAACCATACCAGCCTCATGGAGTATCCAGAAAATAATAATGGAGGAGTAACGTGTGTAGATCGCACACCTAGCCACGACAGACGTGCTGATTATCACCAAATTCACTTTACGTCCAAAGACCAGGAACAATTGGATGAAAGCTCAGTGCTTCGCCCATCAAACGACCTTATCTGACCGGGGTGCTACTCGAACCAAAATCTTTTTGAGGAATAAAAACAAAACCCCTTTATGATAGCGCTGAAGCAAAATCAAACATTTCTGGTTCAATACGACTACACGTGTTGCTATCGGAATTCACCCCGTTTGCATAATAGATATATATATATCTATTTTCAACGCTTCCGCTGCGATTCAGTCAAAATTGGCATTCGCACAATTTAATGCCACGACCGCTCCGATCCGATTCAAATTGGAATTGAGATTTGCCAAAACTGAATGTTAATTAATTCACCGTCGATCTACAACGCCGATTGGCACTTCCAGACCTGATGCAATTCTGAATTGAATTGTAGATTCATTTAATTCCGCTCCAAAACTGGACATTCAACACGATTCACAAATCGGAAGTCGGAGTGGTTGAATGCCAAACTGTCGACTTCGCCACAACGCCGATCCGATATACTTCAAATCAATTTTCCACCACAACTAACATATTGCTAATATTTATGACATTACGTTGTGTTAAGACCTCTTTCAATTACAAACTTCGACAATAATAGGTTGCATTAAACACAGATTTCTTAAAGGTTAACTGAACCCATGGAACGAGCACACTTCAAGCGGGTTTTACACACGGAAAAGCAAAATACATCCATTCTCACGAATTCATCATATATACAAACGCTAATCTTATTCATATCAGAGTAACAAACAGAGTTTTGCCTTTTCTTCTATTACATTGAAATAAACTCTGTATCTAATTTAACTTTATACCGTCTCCTCTAAAATGAGCTTTTGCTCCATAAAAACTCTCGCTATCTCTAACAGATTCTTCTAAAAAAAACCTCTCCATTATTCTCTCGCTCTTATCACATCTTCCATTAACGCAATCTTTCTGTTTTTAAGAATAGTAGCAGAAATCTGCTATTTCCTGGCTTCTGAACACACCTATGCAAACAATCTTATCACCAATCTAAAATAAGACAATTCTCATTTATTACAATAACAAACTTATTTGAGGAATCCAACCTCCTCAGTAAATTGTTTTTAACCAACTGTAAATAAATTTCATTGGATTTAACCACAACATGTGGAAAAATCTCCACATTGCTGGCTGGGTCTAGATGCTCCTGCATCAGAATGTAAGTGTTGTTTCCATGGAAAGTAGCAATCGGATAATGACCTTTCCACAAATTCTCAAACTTACCGTGCTAGCCTTTTTCTTCGATTCTAGCCTCCCATTTCAGCACTTTGTCATGGATATGGAAACTAACTTCTTTGATATTTTTATCAAATATATTCTTGATTCTATTCTGATTGTGTTGGTGACTGTCATATACTTCATTTCTCTTCTCCCGCAAGGCTATCAGCTGATTGATTCTCCTTTGAATGGCATTTGGTTCCTCTTCTAGTCCTTGAATTAGTTTCATTACCGGTACTCCAAGTGATTTTGGAAATATAGCTTCAACACCGTACACTAATTCATATGGTGAAGTGCCAATAGATCTCTTTGTACAAATCCTATCAGCCTACAAGGCATACTTCAATTTCAAATGCCAAGCTTTCTTGTTTTCCTGCAGCACCTTTTCAATGATACTTACAATGCTTTTGTTTGATGATTTAGCAAGACCATTCCTTTGTGGATAGTAATTAGTAGAGTGTCCCAGAGTAATGTGATATTGGTGGCAAAAGTTAATCATTTTCTTGGACTTAAAAGCTTGAACATTATCAGTTATAATCTTCATTGGGCAACCAAATATAGACAACATGTTATTTTCTTGAAAAGAGATAATTATTGAATCATTAGCTTGCCTGGTTGGAATCGTCTCTATCCATTTGGTGAAATAATCAGTGGCTGTGAGAATCCAACGATGTTGCCCTGATGAAGGAGGATGAATTTCACCAATAAAATCCAATCCCCATTGCTGGAAAGGAATCACCACATATATAGGAACCAAAGGAAAAGGCACAAGCTTTCTTCTTCCTTCAAAGATTTGACATTCATGACATGCAGTCACCCTTTTGTAAATGTCTCTGAACATAGTTGGCCAAAAATATCCAGATCTTAAGATCTTATTTATAGTAGCTTTCCAATAATGGTGTCCTCCACAATCCCCTTTATGGAATTCTTCAATCACTTTATCATCTTCTTCTTCAAGGAGACAATTTAACAAAATCCTTCCTACATCTTTCCAAAATAGATTTTGTTCATATACAAAATATCTTAAGGATTTCAGCTTGACAAACCTTGCTTTGGACTTTGTTAAAATGGCAGGAGATTTATTATGCTATAGAACAAAAGCCACATTCTTGACCATTCTGAAACCAAAAATTTCTCATTGATTTGGACCAATTCTTCCTTGCTTTCAGAAATTTCTGAGATTTCTGCATTCGGATTTATGTCAAGACATTCTAGATTTGACTAAGCCATTAGCTTTGCCAAGCCTTTACCCTTCACCAATTTGGTAGGTTTGATGTCAATATCATATTTTAGCAATTTGGCTATCCATTTCCCCTTTTACCATCTGGATCTACTTGTGTTAGAATGTCTTTTATTATAGCACTTGGGACATATGCCACAATATGAGAATGTATAACATAGATTCTGAAATCTTTTATAGCTTTCACCAAGGCATAAGCTTACTTTTCTAAAATATTGTACTTCAGTTTAGCATTTGCGAATGTCCTACTAAAGAAATAAATAGGCTGTTTAGTGCCCTGCTTTCCTTTTTGTAGCAGAACTCCAGCAATTATATTCTCAGAAGTAAATCTAAAAATAAGAAATTCCTTGGTAAAATCTAGGTTGATGAGTACCGGTGCTTGCATAAGTGCCTTCTTGATTTCCTCAAAAGATTTCTCTGCTTCAGCCATACACTTAAAGTCCACTCCTTTCTTTAACATCCTTGTTATATCCTTGACTATCTCAACAAAATTAGGAATGAAGCGCCTAACAAAATTCACCTTTCCAAGAAAAGATTGGATCTCTTTCCTACTTCTTGGCATATCTACCTTTTGAATTGCATTAACTCTATTAGGATCAATCCTAATTCCTTCTTTAGAAATAATATGACCAAGTAGCTTGCCTGATGTTAAAGCAAAGATACCTTTGGTGGGATTAAGAGAAATACCAAACCTTCTACATTTCAGCAGAATTCTTTCAAGGTGCTTCAAATGATCTTCTTCTCTCTTTGAAAAAATTGTGACGTTGTCAAGATAAACAACCACTGATTTATCCTTTTCTTCAGCAAAAGAAATATCCATCTCTCTTTGAAAGGTGGCCCACGCATTCATGAGACCAAAAGGCATCTTGGCATAGATGAATGTACCCCATGGCATTGTGAAGGTTGTCTTCTCTTGATCATCTGGATGCACAAGAATCTGATTGTACCCTGAGAAGCCATCAAGCATAGACATTCTTTGTGAACCAACAGTATTTTGCAGAATTAAATCCATCTTGGGCAGAGGATAGTTGTATTTTAATGAAGCCTTATTAAAATTTCTGAAGTCAATACAAATTCTGATCTCTCCATTCTTCTTCCTAACTAGAACCAAATTTGCAAGCCAATTTGAGAATATCATTGGGACAATGATTTTGGCCTCAAAGAGTTTCTTAATTTCCTTTTTAATTAATGGAATGAGAAGAGGATTAATTCTTCTTAACTTTTGTTTGAAAGGTTTCTCATTCTCTTTAATAGGAATAGTATGCTGAATAATAGAGGAATCATATTGTTTTAAATCAGCATAGCTTCAAGTAAAAACATCAACAAACCTTTTCATCATCTCAGCATACTTGGCTTTCATATCAGTTGAAAGAAACTTTGAGATTTTAATCATCTTAGGTACAACTAAAGTCCCTAAATTGCAGCTCTCTACTTCCTCCTCATTAGCCTGTATCTTTGGGGATTTGAACAAATCATTTTGATCGAATAACTTCTCAAGAGGAGTAAGACCTTTTGGTATTGAATTATTTTTTAATTGTAAGACTTCAGAATTCTCTTTTGATTCAACCAACATGTTTTATTGATCCACTTGAGTGCTTTCAAATTATTCTTTTAATTCAATGAAATTCTTTACCTGTTGATCATCTTCAAAGACTTGATGATTGGTGATGTTATCTCGTATAGTTGTTCGATGATGAACTTCCACCTCATACTTTTCAGAAGAATGGATAGGAATGACAAACAAACTTGCGGAAACAACAAGTGAATCTACAATGGATTTTTGGTTTCTAGTTTTGATAGTGAAAGAATATGCTTGAAAATTTTCCAAACATATCTAACACTAGATTTCTGTATGCTCTCATTCTTACATCCTTTGTTTGATAAGCACCTTCCCTTGTTTAATAACTAATTCTTAATTTTCAAAAATAGAAATGTTTTGACAGGTACAAAAGGGATAGAGGATGAAGAACTGATATGAGGAGGACTGCTTGGTGTATGAAAGCCACTAGGAATAGCAGAAACAGAAGATGAGGCATTGATATGAAAAGGACTACTTGGGCTCTGCAAACTAGTGACAAATGTACTCCAATTGGGAAGGGGTAAAACAGCTTTAGATCTAAGTAAGACTTCAAAAGGATAACGTTCTTTCAATTTATCTAAGGCTTCCCTTTCTAACAATAATTCAGAAGTAACTACTTCCCAAAATTCCTCTTTATCTTCTTGTGATACTAAGGTTGAGGTATCAATTCCTCTCTTTTGCAAATCTAAAATAATTCCAATGAGCTCTTCTTCGTTTTCTGATCTAAACAACACCTCATGAATTTTTTCATCAACTATTTTGTCCTCAGGACTTCTTGAGATTTCAGAGAACAAATATTTTGAATAAGATGGAGTACTTGGTGTTTTAGTAAATCTATGTCTGCTTCTTGAAAGAGTGTTGGGATTGTCCATAGGAATAGGTGGATTTGGGTTAGGATTGCTCCATGTATATCTCCCTCTCGAAGTCACCTTTAAAACTTTGAAAATGTATGGAATCACCAAGGTATATTGCAGCCTCAAAAAGTTTTCTGAGCTCTTGCTACCTTCAAAAGTTTAGCTTCTTGATTTCGGGAATGAATAATCTTTAGGCTCCCAGCAGACGCGCCAAAATGTTATCACAAAACCTAACCCTAACAAGCTACTAATCAGGTAGACCTTGATTAACTGTTTCAAACCAACTTTTGGCTAAGGCTTCGCCTCCTCAACCTAAGAGGGCTCTCTCACTAGGTTAAATATTTTGATAATGGATTAGATGGCTAACCCTATGAAACAAATGAAGGAGTGTAAATGGTTGAAACACAGTAAATAAACATCCATTGGGCTTATGTAGTCAGAAAATGCTTAGTATGACAACAATATTAGCTGAACATGGAAGTCAGGGCATCAAAATTTCAATATATCAGTTAACACATAGAAACATGTAGGAAACACAGTCTACAAATGCATGAAGGAAGTTAGAGCATTGCCAATGAGTTCTAAGTATCATACATTAATACTACTACAAATAAGGAAATAAGGACAAACATTAAAAAAGCCACCATTGAACTCTTTTTGAATCCTAAGAAGAAAAACTAAAGTCTGTATTCATAAAAACATAATCTTCTACAATGACACAATATGATTGTTTTCTCTGAAAATTTCCAGCCACAGGTGCATTACATCTCTTATCATATATAGAGTTTCCTTACAAGATTGAATTCCTTCCTCCAGCAAGAGGGGAATTCGAATTTCTCTAGACCTGACACCTATTGAACTTTAAACAAACTATTAATTACAACTGACTGTAAACTGACAAACTTAGAGACCTAATTTGAATAGGAGTGTAACTCCTTATCTATGCTGGCAACAACCTTAACTATGAAAAAAAACTTGTTCTTTGACGTCTGTCCCTCTTCATCTTTGGCTTGAGTTATGACTTTAAACTTCATGTTGGCCTTTGATTGCTTGTCCTTTAACTGTCCCTGGATACAAGGAAAACTGCCCCTATTTTTTCTGCTTTAGTCTCCAAAGTGGTTCCTCGAATTCTGCTAACCATTTTATCCCTTTTAATAACATGTGATGCCTTAAATTAGACCAAAGGTCCTTCTCATATAATCGTGCTAAGACAAAACTCCTTAGATGCTAGTTGAAGCATGACAACTGTCTAAGCTACGAAATGACTGCTGTTTTCGTAGCGCAGAGTTTGGAGTTATTAAATGCCTCTCATTCTTTGAATTTTCCTTTGCCTAGTATTCAAAATTTTTGAGATGGCCCCTTTGTATCTTCTGCAGTAGAATTCTTTCATAATGATTCCCCCTTTTCATTTCAAAATTGATTCAAAAAACGAAACTGGTAGCTTCAACAGTTTCATAGCGCGCTACGAAACTGTTGTGCATTATATGTCATTTTTAGCAATTTCGTAGCACGCTACGAAACTGTTGTGCATTGTATGTCATTTTTAGCAATTTCGTAGCGTGCTACGAAACTGCTGTGTGAGTTAAAAACACAGCTTTTGTCATTCTTGGGATTTTTAATCGCTTCTCCATATGCAAATGTGCTAAAACAAACTGACATTGTCGATCCAAAAATAATCTTTAATATTAAAAAAGTAAGTTTCACATCAAAATTGTGTCAAAATTTCTTCACTTACTGTCAAGTTCATTTACGTTGAGACTCTTCTTCTGGTTCATTCAATTGAATCTGGCGGGGATTCGATTCGGTTTTGGCGAAACCCTAATATCTCAGCTTCGTGGATTCTGAAATGCCTCCCTCGGCTCCAAGCTCCATCGGTAATGACATATATAATATATGCTATTTTCATACTCTTGCTAGTAGCGGAATTCCAGAAATAGATTCTATATGAAACAGTGGTTTTCCAGAGGCATGAAGAAGTGGCCCCCCCTTGATATCACTTCAATTAGTTTCACGTAGACTTCACTTCTATGTGGATTATAACGGATTAGAATCAAATCTTCAATTTGTCTTTTCATCATTTGGATTTTATTTCTTAATTTTTCATTGACCCTTCTGATATATCTTGCCTCTTTTATTGCAGGAATGGTCCAAGTGAAATTTTGGTTATAACTGCACACTGCTTCATATCTTGGAACTTTTCCATCTTCCCAACTAGCTATCACTCTTTTGAATTTTGCTTTTTCAACTACATGTTTCCTTGCCCTTTCCTTGACTTGGGCAATCTCAAGATTGGCAGACATTAATTTCTTTTTGATCTCCTCAAAGCTATCTTCCTTATGAGTGATAACTATCTTGCCTCTGTCATCTTTATGCACTAGTGATGATTGTACTGATGGAACCACTGGATCTTCAAAGAATTTTGCAACCTCCCCTATCTCACTCACTTCTTGCTCTGTCTCTTGTATTCTTCTTAAATGTCTAGTCATAGGCCTTCTTGGCTTGAACACAAACACTGATACCTGTTCATCAAATTGAAGCTTTTTAGAAGATTTAACTCTTTTTGTTTTGTTCTTACCTGCTTCAAGTAAATCTGCTTGGACCAGAGGAGTCTCTTCTATATCGATAGCCTGGAGGAGATCTTTCAAACTTCCCTTTGAAGCTGTGCTTTCATCAGCAATCACAGTCATCCCTTTTTCCTTGGCTAATTGACTTCTTGTTACTCTTCTTTGGAAAATTTTATCAACAGATTTCTCTTGTACCAACTCATTGATCTAAACCTCCTTCCTCCATGATTGTTGAGGGGTGTCTTGAACTAATAGCGGTGTCATAGGCTCCTTCACCTTCTTTTTAGCTTTCAATTTCACAAACCTAGTTGATCTTGTTTCCTCTTGATGACTTACTGTTGGTGAAGAAATCTCCCTAGCATTAGGACTAAGTCCTGTTTCTATTTTAAAACCTGTCATCAACAAGAAAGCAGATCATTCTCTTCCAATCTCCTGAAGCTCATGTAAAACAATCAACTTGATCAACCCATGATGGAATAAGGAGGTTTCACAAGCTTCTTTCTTCAATTGAACCTTATCAGACATTTTGCCTAAGCTACGAAACAGATAAAAAGGTAAATCAAGAGATATTTTTCTAGTGAAATGTAAGAGGAGCTTAAAATGGTAAGAGTACACCTTATGATATCTTCCCTCACAGGTAAAATATCTTTGGATGCATGTCAGCAAGTTGGCATATGAATCCTTAACATAGCTTCTAGGCACTGATTTGGTTAAGTCCAAGCCTATGAATTCTGGCTTCAGAAATTCTTGGCAGGGTGCCATTTCAAATTTAAAGTTCTTGAACCATCTTTCCTAGCCTCTTGGTATATCGGTGACTGCATATATGACCTTAGGAGAAATTGGAATTTCTAGCACTCCAACTCTTGAATTCAAACCAGTGAAATTGAAAGCAAAATCTTTGGTTACTTGAACGTGAACACCTTGAAGTTTTTTGCAGAATCCCCAACAACCCACCTGTTTGAATGCATGTTCAACCTCTTTGCTTCTCATGAGCACATATAAACCTCCAGTCTTAGCTCTAAGACACTGGCATGATCTGTGATTTTTCCTTTCTTCAGACATGTCTATGAAATCTCTACAAGGAACCTTGAAGATAAACCTGCATTGTATTGGTTTGAACACTGGCTCTCTTGAATTTGAAACTGAGAACTGCCTCGCTTGAGCCTGAAAAAAGTTCTGATGAGTGTCATCCTTAAGCTTGCTAATTGTCTTTTAATGCATGAAAGGAACACAGGAAAAAATAAGACTAACTCACCTCACCTTACTTTCTTGAAATTTGAAAGAATGCATACAAGACATCTAATGAATCTAATGATGAGAATGAATGGCTGCATGTGATAGGCATGGTTCAAGGACTGACACATGGTGATGAAATATTAACGGATTTTGATGGAAAAGACAAATAGACAAGATCTGGCACGAATCCCCGATTTCATAGCGCATCCAGTGAAAATTTTGTGTTTTACACTAAGAAATATCCTAGTTACGAATCCATGTTTTCATAGCGCACATAGTGTATTTTTATGAGTTTGCGCTACGAAAAATCCTAGTTGATTTCGTAGCGCATGCCAACTTTAAAACAATCTTAACACATCACACCTATGAACCAATGTGGGACTAATGATAGTTAAAACAAGATTGTTGACCTTATTTAATAATGGGAACAAGACTCTATCCTATGTTTTAGACTCCTTAAACAAAACAATAGAAATGACTTGACCAAGACTGACTTGCAACTTTGAAACCATACAATTTGTCCAATTTTTTTTTTTTTTTATAGTGATAACACTTCCCATGCATAATGGGGGTATAAATTACATCATATGACCAAAAGGACTCATTAAAATATTATGATAGACAGAGACATATTATTACATCATGGGCCTCTATATGACCTTTTCATCGAGTGATATACATGACATTTATAACAAAGACCAAAGATCTAAAAAATACCATGATAGTCATCAAAAACTGTCATACACCATGTATGATTTGCACCATAAGCATCTGTCAGCAACATCCAGACCAACAACCTGTCTATGTGCATCATTAGTTCTCGAGATATGACTGTAATTATCATCAACTAGTGACAAAGTATGCTGCATATAGATATCAACTCATCCTCTTGATCTCATCCTTAGTAGAAAGAGCCTTATCATAACCTTATATGTTATATATCCAAGAAGTAACACAAAAGCATTCACATCATATCATATGTACATGAAAACACCATAATCATCATCTATGATCATAGCATCATCATCAATAACTGCATGATCTTTCCACAAGAACCCTCAATATATCAACCATGTAACATCACTTGGAAACATCCCACATTTGATAAGCATCAACCATGATAATCAACATATGTGAGTATTAAGCCTATCATCATAAAGTAAGAATTCATTATCATTATGTGACTAAGTAAGCCATGTCTCCAAATGGATATGGAACCTGTAACAACACCATTCTCTTGGCCAACTAATTATATTTATCAATATGCAACTTAAGTAATCATCCATGTATCCAACATCATGTGTATCCATCAACTATGTATCTACCACACCATGAGTTCATAGTCATTTGTCAAGCTTTCTTGATACCATCAACAACAACAATCCTCAACCATGTGAGAGCCAAGAACTATAGGAATCCTACACCATATGAACTTTATGCATCTTTGAAGGCATGATGAAAACATTATAAAAGAAATGAGTAGCTCATCATCAAATAGTGAAGTTTTATACTCAAGATTTGTACTTCTCCTTGTCCTTATGAACATCACCATGTTTGCAACATATATGTACTCTATGCATCATCAAATGTCATCCACAATCACTCATAAATCTGATCTAAATAACAACTATGTAACCCCAAGAAATATAAGTATCATCATCATAGGAAACTTATAACTGCAACATAGCATTATGTATCATTTAAACACTTTAGCCACATAAGCATCATCACCATTGATAAGACTTCTAAACATAATGCCAATAATGCAATATTAGAAGCATAACATATTCTCCCCCTGAACCTGTGCCACCTGTTCACTGTCTGATCATTGCATATATCAGTAAGAAATATCAAGGCATCATCATCAATTAGATATTCATCAAGTCATCAACAAATTATGAGGATGAAAATAACTTCTAAATAACATCCATAGACTATAGTCATCAATCTTTCAAATAGAAAAGATAATTGGTAGTTGTCTGAACCATATCAGATCATTTTTTTGAGTTTGTCCCACTGCTTCTTCATCAAACCAACATATATGCGATTGTGCAGCTTCGAACTCACGTATATATGCGAATTGTCTTCATTATAACTATGTATGAGAAATAGAGCACTAAAATTTCATACTTTCAGTTCCTTCCAAGTTTGTTCTGTCTATATACTGAGCTATTCCACATATTTATGATCGTACTTCCTTCTTCTTCCATACCTTGGAGTGTGATGAAGTTTTCTCCTTTTGGTATGTTGGCTGAAGTTTCCTCCTACATTCTTTTGCTATATTCCCAAACTTGTTACAAGCATGACATCTTATATGTTTCATATTCCCTCTATAGCAGTTAATGGCTTTGTGACCAAACATATTGCAAGAAAAACAATATCCCTTAAAGTACCTAGAATTTGATGACCTTTCTGTGTGACAGTTATTAGCTTGAATCATTCTTCTTTTGCATATGGTTGCAACATGTCCAAAATTATGGCATATAAAACATTCAACATTATTCATCAGAGGAAATAACCGACTATCACTTCCATAGTTAGGAGCAAAATATTTTCTTTGAAGACTTTCTTTCCTTGGTTGTTGATGGGGTGGACCTCTCATCTCCTTGTTGAGAATTTCATATTTTGCATTAGAGTTCCTTGCCTTACCTTGTGAGCTAGATTCACCTTCAACAGATTCATGAAAACCAAGAGCATTTTTGATGGTAGGAGACCTTTGACTACTAAGAATATTATCCAAAATCTTAGTACTGTCTTGAAATCGTAACAGTTTATCCTTTTCTTCTAATGTACCTTTTAAGATATTTACCTCAACCTGATATTGCTCTTCCTTTTCCAGATATTTCTTCTTCAAGATTTCTTCAGCCTTTCTTCCTTCTTCCACTTATTGCCTTAATGTGAGAATCTCATTTTCTTGTTCTTCATCTACTTGAGGTATTTCTTCATTCTGCTGATTTTCAAGTTCTTCCTTTAGAGAGAGGACCTTAGCTTCAAGACTTTCATAGTAACTGGATCTATCTTTAAGTTTCTTGATTGATGTATTCTTTTTATTTACTTCATTTCTTAATGATGTCACTTCATCCTCCAACTTTTGACATTGATCTTCCTTTTCTTTGTACTGCTTCCTTACATTGTTTCCTTCCTCTAGCTAAGCTTTTAATATAGTAACTTCTTCTTTGAAGGCACACTCCCTTTTGTTAAATAGATCTTGTTGATATCTAAATGTGGTTGTGAGCTTTTTAAATTCTGCCTCTATTTGATTTCTTTCTCTTTCACCCATAAAAGAAAATTCAGTTGTTTCACTGTCACTTTCATTATCTTCAAATGAATAGAGAAATGTATCACCAGAGGACAACAAATTCATACCTGATAGTTCTTTTGCTTGTTCATATTCATTCTGAGGTGATTCTAAATTTGAAGAGTTGCTTCTACATAAAGGCCAATCATCTCTCCCACTATCACAGTTCCTTTGAGATGTCTTCTTCTTTTGGGGTGCTTTCTTCCTTAGTATCTTTCCCATTGTTACTACGGATCTTCTTCAAGCGATTAAGCTTCTGCTAAAGGACCTAGTCTGATCCCAATTGTTGAAAATAATACTAAGAGGGGGGCTGGGTGAATCAATATTTACAAATCAATAAATTTTTCATTTCCATAATCAGATTTATATACGCTTCTTCAGAGAAGGGAATTCGCGTGTGCATGCACCTGTTTTTAAGGCAACCAACGTATATCCAATGAACTTATGATTCAGTTAATTCATAATATGTTGATATTTAATCAGTGCATCAGTAATTTATTAAACATTAAACAGTAACCATGTGTAGTAATAACAAAATAAACCATCACACATAAGAAAGACACATGAACACCAAGATTTAAGGTGGAAACCCAATGTGGGTGAAAACCACCTACTGCTGTCATCTCTGTCTTCTTTTAATAATAAGAAATCTATTTACAATTTTGTACTAGTGCAGACTCATACCAGTACACAAGCACCCACCTGCAGAATGATACAACCTTCTCTCATTCTCTAGCTTCTACTAGAAGGGAGCTACAACCCCCTAGCTCTTGTACTAGCCGATCCATTTACTAGTACATAGGTACGAACCTATAGAAGGCTCCATCCTTCACTCGTTTTCCAGCTGCTACTAGAAGGGAGCTCCAACTCCCTGGATCTTGTACTGGCTAATATTTTTACCAGTATGTAGGCACCAGCCTACAGAAGGCTATAACCTTTTATCTTCCTTGAGGGACCACATTTCATGAATTTTCAGACTGGATACTCCTCGAACACAACACCACAATCTGAAGGCCACGTTTCATCAAATTTTCATAATGGACCCATCAACAACATTGAAGATCATAATCAATCACCACTGCAATATAACCATCAAATACATCTGCATCAGCCAACCACTAAAACTCAATCATCAATATTTGAATCAACCATAACCAAATCAATCACTAAAAACCCATCATCACTGAAGAAAATCACAATCAATCAATCTAAACAGTCAGACCACTGTCACCAGAACACAGTCAATAGAACACAAGGTAGAACCCAGGACTCTGTATTAACAACTAGAACAAACTGCAACTTCAACCATCATATTTCATAATGTATACGCTACTTTGATGTGATGAACCAGTGTGTATATGCACTTTTACCAAAGCGAACCAACATACATATCTACAAATGCTAACTTAAAACATCACAACTATTCCAGACTTCAGTCATACCCAGATCAGAACATTTATAGCGTAAATCATGCGTTAGCATTCAAATCTAGACTATCCATGATCAAACCATATAAAAATAATTCATTTTAGGTCTCATGATCCTGATCAATCATTAGATCTAATCCTCCATCAACCACATAGGTGCATCCTTAGTTCAGATCAAACAAAGCATAGAAAAACCATAACCTGCATTGTCATTCAGAACCAGCAACAACCTTAGAAAATATGCATCAGATTGTATACGCTACTTGGCTGAACCCAAACTGCGTGTATATGCCACTTCCATTAATCAAACATGTGTATACCTCCAAAGCTACTGCAAATATAAACTTTTGAATCAAGTTTGTACCAACCAACAATATATTGAACATCTACTATCAACTTACAGAGATTTACACAAGAAACAACAAAGACCACTTATTCTCACTTATACAATCAATCTATCAAATATCAAACTCCTTATTCATTCATTTTTAAATTTAGATCTAAGAAGACTTCATTGATAGGTAGAAGTAAAACAACAACATTAATCTAATAGATCATTCATCCTCGAACATCAAGCTTTTGTTTTACATACGCTACTTGGAAGAGCCGAACCAGCGTGTATATGCACTTTCATCAAAGCGAACCAGCGTATAGATTTGTAAATACTTACTTATAACTTCGCTGAAATTCCAGACTTAAGACATACCCAGATCATCACTTATAAATGATAAAATGTGCATTAGCAATCAGATCTAGCCTATCCATTATCAGATCTCATAATGATAATTCATTATGATCCTAATCCATCATTAGATCTCATCCATCATCAAACACTTAGGTGCATACTTAGTTCAGATCAAGAAAAGCATAAGAAACCCATAACATGCATATTTTCTTTTGATCTAACACTTCATAAGGTATTCATTACTTGTGCACTTAGCCCTTTGATCTTATCCTCCTTATATAGTTATATCCTTTGTCAATACCTTGGACCAAAACAACTTATGACCAATACCTTGGAACAATTACCTCAGACCAAAACCTTGGTTTTCCAACATGTACAATCTTTTCCTCCTATGGGAGTGCATGTATACGTATACGCTCTTTTTGTTCTGTGGACTAGTGTGTATACACTGTTTTGACTAAGTGGACCTGTGTATACTTTTTAAATTGCTTTACATCAACCTTTTCCTTTACCTTCTTTATTCTGATCAATAGACCTTAGTTCCATTTTCCTATTCTTTTGTACCATTACTTTGTTCCCTCTGAATAGACTTGTTATAATGTGATTTTCCATTATACATTACTTTTGAACTAATTCCTTTGAACTGCCCTGCATTTTTTCACATCTGTAAACACAACTGCCTTGCATTCTGTCACATCTGATACCTCTTTTGTAGATTCATCAAGTTACCATATACAAGTGAGCTATTCTGCTACAAGTGTGTTGCCATCGAGTACAACACATGCATCATAATTCCAACAACCCCTAGAGGAAAATTCGATTTGGTACTTATAAAAAATGACGAGGAAGCATTCTCCTTGAAAGGAGGAATCTTTCCCCTTTAAAATCCCTCAAATAGTGTATCTAGTTTCCAACACTAGGAGTCTGCATTAAATGACACAAAACACATTCCTAGATTTTCTCAATCATTGGAGCTCCAGAATTTGTGCAATAATTTCATAATATCTTGTTGATTTATTATCCAACATTGATCATCCTGTAGTAGGGAGAAAGTCCCTAAATTATCTCCTCCTGCAAATCTTCATAATCTGCCCAATATTCTCACAATATTCTACAAAAATAAA
The DNA here is from genome assembly GCA_000404065.3 of Pinus taeda. NCBI lineage: Eukaryota > Viridiplantae > Streptophyta > Pinopsida > Pinales > Pinaceae > Pinus > Pinus taeda. The sequence goes on along the minus strand of APFE030539523.1, from coordinate 38,877 downwards.
TAATATTAGCCACATATATGTAGTTATCCATAAACCTTCTGAATGAACATACTAAAGTTAAAAATATGTCATCTAGTGCAAAAAGATAGGTTTAATGTTCTGAAGGATGGTTAGTTGGGCCTTAATTTATCTCTAATTTGGAGGCCCATCAGTATTCTTGATCTAGAAGCCCACAATCTGAGCATCAATCTGGAACTCCTTTCCTATTCTCTTCTTGTTTCTTTTCACCCTTCGAGAGTATCTCTTTGGTAAGTTAGCATAAATTATTCCTTCCTCGACCACTCCATCCTTGATAGAAGAGTTAATACTTTCCTGCAACTTTCCGAGCTTCTGATCATCATTCATAATTTGAATAAATAACTTGAACCTTTTTGCTAGGTCGAGCATTGGATTGTGGCAGGTCTGGGCTCCTAGATTTTGAAAATATTGGCTGTTCTCATTGGGGTTCACTGCTTAAAGTCAATTTTTTAATATTCTCCTTCGCTTATTTGTAGTACTGATTTTGATATTCAAAGTCATATGAGCCTTTTTGCGAGGTTTATTTTATGATTTTGGGTTGTTCGGTGGCTCGAATGTTAGCTCCAGTATTCTTCCATCCACGGGTGACTACATTGATGTTTGACAGGGGAGTTGTATCCGACAACCTTGGTTCAATATTGAGTAAATTTTCTCCCCTTTGGCAATTATGATCTCCCCATATAGCGATCATCTCTCAATAGTATTCATTTACATATGTGTTAACCCTGCACTCAGAAAACCAAGGTCTTCTGGGTAGTGGGTAGTCTCTTGTGACATGCCCCTCCTAATAATAGTTGTAGCAACAGATCAGACCTCTGCGTCTTATTCTTCCCCCCCTTGTTCCTCTGCCTCCTCGTGCTATAGGAGTCTCATTTATTTGGTAAGACAATCAATCCAATCGATTAGCTAAGTCATCAAGCACTCTACACTTATCACTATGGTGAGTTGGCAAAGCACATAATTTACAAAAAGTGTTTTTCGGAACATTGGAATACTTTTATAGTATTTGATAGAGATGAGGGATATTCTAATACATTCCACATATTTCACAGTACTTTGATGGTGTTGTACTCTACTAGTTCAGAAATGCATGAAATTGAGTGTGCCCTATGTATAGACCTTGCATTCTGATCTATGCAACTCTTACGATGGGTAAATATGTGGTTGAACCCATCAGTACAGATGGAGTGCTCGAGCCTCGCACCCTTGGGCACTCTACAACATGATGACCCTCGAAAAGGTAATTGGTAAACCATACATGTGGTTATGTAGGTCATGTTGGTTGTAGGTCCTTCAAATTCTTTTTCAGATCTGCAATTTGATGTTGTAGACCTAATATAGAGGGGTCATGTGAGGCTACTCCCCCTCGTTATTCATGTGGGTGTCCTTCCATAGCCTTGATTCAAGTTTCCTGCTATAGGGCGTCTTGCAGAGTATCAATTTTCCACCAAGTCAACGAAGTGAAAGTAAGGGGTAATAATTATTTATTGAACCAATCCTGTTGATGATTGTTGAAGAAAATGTAACTATTTTTGGTCTTCATCAATGTACTTTTGATATTTGTATTTATTCAAGAAAAGAAAAATTATTTTTATAATATATGTTAATGAGTTTCTTTCTCATTGAAATAGGTCTAACACATGTTAAAGTGTTATAGGTTATTCAAAGAGTCAAAAGAACTATGTTGAATACCTTAAGGGCATGTTACTATAGGTATCCTTATGTATTAGAGTCAAAGAAGTCACCTCCAAGCAAAGTCAAGTTTCCTCCAAGCATGTGACACTAACAAAGAAGTAATTTGAATTATATATGTCAAGTCAGCCTGTAGTCTTCTAGTCATCCTTCAAGTCAGCCTAAAGGAGGGGTATACCTCTATATATAGAGGCTATCCACTCCTCCAAATATAGCATAATATACCTCTAAAATTAGCGAAGAGAAGGAACGAGCAAAGGGTGAACAAGTGATGAGAAAGGGAGTCTCTAGAGCAGAGAATAAGGTGAAGTCTAGACTGAAGTCAAGAGGATTGTTATCTTGGGTAGAAAATAGTCACACGTGTGAGAAAAAGAAGCATCCCTATAGTCATAACTGCAGCAACATAACAATCCTATATTTATCTTTGTTTGGGCCAGAAAGTTAGGCCTATAAGGCCTCCTAATCAAGTGAAGTTAAGGCTATCTCAAGCAAAGGTGAAAGGACCCTAATTTGTAAGGTTAGCTGCCATACATGCGAAAATCTAGGGCTGATGTACAATCACTTCAGTCTACACCTACATCTCAAGAAGGATATCATTCGGTTAAAATAAGGAAGGTATCTACATAAGTGAAGGATATCTCTAAGTATAGAAGAGAAGCATCTCATATAGATCTCACATAAACAAGGTCTAACAACAGTTGAAAGAAAGACAAAGTGATGGGTAATGAAGCACTAGAAGAAGGATGACTATAAAGTGTCGGGAAACAAAGTGCAGAAAGGAGGAAGGAATTGAGTTGTGCTTGGAGGGCATTCTAGTAAGGGGTATAGGGTTTGGCATTGAACAATAAGAAGCTTCAATAAGATAAAACCTACCGAAGGGTTTTCCTCTCAAGAGAGGAGAGGTTTTGGCCCTCACAGAGAGCCAACATATTGTGTTCTTGTTCTTATGTTTTTGGTAACTGTTTGATGAAGTACACACACATGAATTAATAATAAGAAGAAGAATATTAAGTTAACAAGAAATATTAAAAAGACTCCACAATTTTTTATCAAGTCAATAAGAATCAAGCTACACATAATTTCCCTTGATTCTTCAACATGGTATTAGAGCTAAGGTGATACATGAAGGTAAGGGAATCTCAAGAACACTCGTCAAGGAAGGATGTCTACAAAAGTTGAAGCATCTAGCCAAGAAGTCTCAATCATTTCAAGGACAATAAGGTCTACCATCTATCCTTCATCAATGAAGACTACAAATAAAGAAGAGCCTTACACAAAGACATTTCAAGAAGAAAAAATCAAAGAAGGACCTACACAAATCTACAAGTCATCAATAAAATCTCATCATCAAGTAAGTCCACTTGGAGAAAGAAACTTGAAGAACATCAATATCTAAGGAAAGAAAGCTACCAATTGTTCAAGGTGAAAGCAAGTATACTACATCTCAAAATATATTAGGTAAGTATATGTCCCCTTCTGAATATGCATCAATTTATTTTTTGCATGGAAAGCAACAAATTGGTAGGTGCAAATTACTTTCTTGCATGGAATAAGAGGTCTGATTTACTTCTCAAGGAGAGTAAACTTCTAGAACACATCAAAGGGAATATCGCTATTCTTGATAAGGAAAAAAATCAAGCCTTAGCCAAGTACAATAAGGATGAGACAATAACTCAAAATATTCTAATAGAATCCATCAAGGACTCTCTCATTCCTTATGTCTACAAGATTAAAATATCGAAAGAAATCTATGATAAACTAGTAGAGTTATTCTCGGTAAGCACAACTAGAGAAGGGATATCTCTACAAAATGAATTGTACAAGATGAAGATATCAAAGGAAGGAATATTAGCTCCCTACTTCATGAAGATATCTAATATGATGGATCAACTTCAAGATCTAGGGGAAATCATATACGATAGAGAAATGACAATTGTAGTACTCAATGCTCTACCTGAGGATTGGGGAAACTTCACATTAAGCATATATGCCAAAAAGAAAGCTACACCAATAAGTGAAATGTGGTCTCTATGTAAGATAGAGGAAACAAGACTCAAATCAAAGGAAGATGTGGAATCAAAGGAGAAATATTTTGCTACCATGGCCAAGAGAAAGGGAAAATTTGGCAAATTTGGTCCATGAAGAACAAACAACAAAGATATGTCCAAAATTCAATGCTATGGATGCCAACAATATGGACACTACAAAAAGAATTGTCCTAAACTAAATAAGGAAAGCAACAAAAAAAAGAAGGGAAGAAGCTCATGTGACTCAAGAAATGAAAGAAGAAGACAAGAAGAAAAATGAGGAAGATCCACTGGATCTCTACTATGACTAAGTCTACTTATTTACTTAAATTATTCTTTCAAAAGTTTTGAGTAGTATAGGAGCATGTAGGAATAGAATAAAATTGCATGACTAGAAATATCTTCTAGAATATATAAGCATGATGTACATAGAGTTCAAAATATTAATGTAGAAGGAGCATTTATAATAGAACAAAATGCATGGTTAGAAATACCTTTAGAATATAGGATCATGGTAGATATAGCTCAAGATATTCATGTAGAAGGAAAATAGCTAGTATAGGACCTCATCCACAATGAAATAAATTTGATCATGATTAAGAATCTTAGAATACCTCCATAATCAAAAGAAAGAAACATTTGTAGGGTAAGAATCTTCAAGATCCTATGATGGAATATTCAAAAGAAGATTCATAAAGAAAAGCAGACGTCTCATTGGGAATCCCATTCATGGGATTCAAGAGACGGATGATATGCAAGCAAGCTAAGATGAAGCAAGAAGGGCCACACCAAGGACAACCAAATTAAGCTAAGATGATCAAAGGAGAATCAAGATGAGGTATGTACGTACCAAACTTTAGTCATGTTATCATATGTATATTGTTGAGTCATGGGAATATTTCTATGACATGATCAAGTATGAAAGAATATCTTTCACCAATGACATGATTGAGGGCATGTACTACAATGTAATGAAAGTAAAAAAAGGGAAATACTCACATAAGGAGTATAAGATTGCTGACTAAAAAGCAAGAAGAAATTCTAACTAATCCAAGATAAATACGTACTCCAACAAGGAGTAGAAGATAGTTGACCAATCTATCCATGAAGAATCAAATGAAGAAAGAAATCAAGCATGTGAATAACACCATGATCACAAATAATCTCTATATGACAAAGATACTTTGAAGAAATCTCCCAAAAGAAGGCATGGCAACTCCAAAAAATGAAGAGAAATATTAAATAACCCTTGACACCTGTGAAGGCCTTGGAGATATGAAAGGTGAAAATAACATATTCTACTCTACAAATATGTCATGATGAAGAATCCATCCAAAAAAAACACCATTTAATGTTGAAGCAATATCAGGATGAAGTCATGAAGGGCTACTATATCAAAGCATCAGAACAATCAAGTACAACAAAGCATCCATGTGAAGAGTAGTTTGAAGCATAATTAAGATGAAAAGGAGTAACCAGATGACAAGAGAACCTGATATATGACAAGAAGGCCAATTTCCATGAAGGAAGAAATGACATGACTAACCAAGAAGGAAAGTGATTGATGGATGATGTCCTACCAAGGAGAAGTTCAAAGAAATACTTCATGCCATCAAATGAAGGAAGGAGATCAATCAGCTGGAGGACTCACAAAGATGAATTTGCTGATGAATGGACAAGTCCCTAGATAAGAGGGAATTATAAAAAGTTCCCAATTACAAAGGAACTTGGACAAGTACCTTGTAAGAGGATACTTGGGCATGTATTCCTCAATTGAGAGGAAGTGATAGAAACAACATTCTTGTCTTCACTTGGGAAGAAATAATGGGAGGATTGGTTAATCATCTGGAATCTGTTATAGCTCCAAATCTCACCCTTGATATTTATGATGCTGCATTTATGGCATAGGGTAACCCCTCCTTCTAGACCTAGTCTAAATACTGAAAAACAGTGTTTTAATCCCTATACGCGACATTTCTATGAGCTAAACGGATGTGTACGTGGGTCAATGTATACCCAACCCATGTATATGTCTTAAAACATTTAAAAAAAATAAATCTCCTTAATTTTGGGTTGATATCATGGGTTTTACCTGTTGATTACCTATTAGTGCCCGTGGCCCAACTGTTCCCAACGAATTCCCAACTAAAAGACTACTTTGGGAGAAGTATAAAAAGGCTTCAATGGGAAGGCCTAAAGAAGGAGAGAATAGAGAGAAAATTACTCTACTGAGATTATCCCTGATCAAGTGTGAAGATCCTTGTGCTTCCATCACTTCCCCCATTATAGAAAACCCTTGTTTCCTTGAGTTATGATATCATTGCACTAGTTGAGATATCTTTGTGTGAGTCATGGAAGGAGCCTTTTGAAGACTTGGGATTGGACAGATCCGGAGGACAGTTCCGCTTGGAGCCAGCAAGAGGAATATTCAGGTGATATCATTCCTTGCTTTGTTTTAGTTATTTGCAATAAAGAAACATTTGTCTTGTTCTCGAAATCAATCTTCTTTATTTATATGATGTTTTCAACCTTTGCAATCGGAGAACCCATTGTAAAAACCATATCTTCTCGACGTTTCAAATCCCAACAAGGATCCATCATCAGGACTGTTATTGAGTTTTGATAGCAGAAGAGCTACAATTGTGATAAATAAATAGTTATGACGTAAGCTGAATTGATTTTTAAGGTCGACTGTTATAATGATAAGTTTTTATTTTAAGGGAAAAAATTAAGGTCGACTGTTCTAATGATAAATATTATCCAAATATTTAAATTTTTATTAAATAAGGTCTATTTTAATTTTAACCATATAATATTTATTTATTTATTGAATATAAATTAATACTTAATTATTAATAATTCCACTTAATAAATATTATTATTATTATAATTATTTATTATCTTATTAATTTATTTAAAAATAAGTCACATTATATGATGTTATTGTTATGGTTCACATATGAATAATTGTTTCAATCATATAACTAACCACCTTTCAATATGTTATGAAGTTTATTTCTATATGATACTTGGTCCATATATTGCTATGCCTCTTTGAATTGGTTGTTTTGCAGGTTCGAGGATCGAGACGAACTCTAAGAGGGTTTGGACCTTGGCTGGATCTACCCGAACGAAGGACCCCCACGTGCACCTCTCTTCGCGTAGTTTGCTTATTTAAGTATCATGGTTGTGTGGAATGCTTGTTTTTTACTGTAGATAACCCTCGCGCTGCTAGGGTGTTGACCCAAAACCCTAGGGGACTTTGTCCCTCAACAGAATTGGCGACTCCACTGGGGACAACAATATTGTTGTTCCTAGTTTGGGTTATTTTAAGCCAATCAGGGCTCAGCCATAGTTGTTCTTGTTGTAACTGGTTTGTCTGTTCCTTTAGGAACTTAGAGTTTAAGTCTGAGCAGTTTATTCAAACCTCGTTTTTGCTTTTTCTTGTGAACTGTTACATACACAGTTTTGTCAGGTTATAGTAGAGTATGTACGCAAGTTTCCCCATATGAACCCATGTATACGTTGGTTTCTTTGGGCTGAATCGCGTATACATGCAACTGTGTATTGACATAGTCGCGTATACCCTGATTTTTAAATATTTTTTCAAGTCTTTCTATTTCAAAAGATGTGTTTGCTGGTCTGAGTATTTCCTGAGCAGCCAATTTTTGTTCTCAGTCTTTGGTTTTGCAGCAAGTTTCCGGTTTCGAATTCTCCCTTATTGTGGAAAGTTTTGGTCTTGTTTTTGTTTTGTCGCAAGTGTCATCATTTGTGTTTGAACACATGAGATTTATTTCTAAGAATCTTGGTTGTTCAAGTCTTCTAGAGTAGAAAGATCGGTTTCAATCTTTGTGACAAACTTTATCTTTGTGATCTTGTTACTTTGTGTCAAAACTCCATCTTGCGGCCATTTGCTTTTCTCACTTTTCGAAAGTTGTTGAGTGACGATTTTGAAAGTTTTCTTTCTTGGTCTTCTGATCATTGTCACCAAGCTCTTTTTTCTGCTTTTTGGTCATTAAGAGCATCTTGAAACACCTATTTTTTTGAGTTGTCGCCCATTTGGAGTTGATAACTTGCAAAGTGTTTTTGTTGCCTATTTTTCGGTCTCAAAGTTTTCAATAGTATTTGGAGCACTTTTGAAAAGTTGTTTTTTGTTTTTTCTTTTGAAGAAAACTTCTTGAAAACTTGGTTTTTGCTCTCTTTTGCCTTGTTTTGATTTTGGTTTCTTTTTGCGAGTGAAAGTGCATTTTGTTTGTCTTGAGATTTTCTTTTAGTGTTTGGATGAAAATGAGCATTACGAACTTATATTCTATCTAAACATCGTAAGTGGCTAATTAGAAGCGATAAACAAATTACTTTCATTCTTTGCTTTAGAGTAGTCTTAAGTTTTTTGCATCAGAACATACTCATTGTATTAGGATAGTTTGTGCATCTTTTAGGGCATCCATAGTTTTTGTTAGTTTTTGTGAGTGTGAAGCTTGTTAAAAGAAAATAAAAGAGAAATTTATTGCTTTCTTAAAAGTTCCTTACAACCTGGTAGAAATTTCTTTCTTCAAAGAACAAAACAATTGCATTTGCATATAGTTTAGTTTTTATTAATTTCTTTTGCTTCAAAAAACATCACAAGTTTCATTTCCATTTATCCCTTGACTTAAGAACAACCCATTTAAAAACACGCACTAACTAAAATATACTAAAACTTTTTTATATTGTCAATCTAGACACACCAACAAGTTTTAGGATATTTAGGACCTTGGATTAGGCGAGTGGAGAGAAAACTCTCCAAGGCCACTTTAAACTGTCAAACATAGAAGTATGAATAATGAGTGTAAATCCAATAGCGTTAGGGAGACCAGGAAAGCTCCGGATCTGGGAGTTAAGCACGAGGGTTTTTGAAGATAAGGAAGAGAGATATCGCCTCTCCTACTTGTTAGATCTTACCTCAAGACTGTTATGACTAGCTTTTGACACGAGTTGGCAACCTTAGTTGCTTATCCTAGGGATCTACATAGGTGGCTACGGAGGGGAATCCTATGGCACCTGAGGTCGACATTGTACCATTCTCAGCAGTACTTTTGGAGGGCATGCTTGCGAAGCTTGGGGGCTTGCGCCAACACAAGCTATTGTTTGGAGGTCAGCGTAACTTCCTCTGCTACCTTTGCTAGTATGCATGGGCTTTTATTATCCCAGACTATCTTTGGAAGGCCCCTACTTCACTTTCTTGTATTTTGGTGTCTGGTCCTCATCACCCGGAGTGAAAATACTTGAAAGTTGTTTGACTGGCTGATATATTTCAGGGACTTTTTTAGTGTGTGCTCTGTGCTCTTAGTTGGCCTAGCTTTCATTTTTCTTGAGTCTTTAATTAGATCTTAATAAAAAATTCAAAGTGGCTGACCGATTGCCTAGATGGTCTCGAAGACTTTGTGGTCTTTAACCACCAAATTTAGAGCCTCTCCTAGATGCACAGAGGCAATATTGCCAGTGGTTTTCATCCAGTGGCAGCCAACACAATGGGGATTGATCCTCTACTTGGGGGAATTCATGTACGAGACAACTTGGTACTACCACAGAGCTAGAGAGGAACACTCTAGTTCTTTCTCGAGTCCTCTTCTAGTTGGAGGATAATATTGAGGTAGAAGAAATATCAGAGCCATTAGTAGCTCCGAATTCTCCTCCGCCTTCTAATCATCCAGACATAGTAGTATATGTTGGGACTTCGACACACAGACCTTCAAGTCCAGGTCACATCACACATATCCCTTTGATGACCACTACTGAGAGCATGGCATCCACCGCAAGTGCTATAGGCATGCAGACTCCTATATCAGTACAAGGGGGAGGAATCGTTTCCATCCCTTCTACATCTTTATTTGGGTCTACTGCTAGCACATCTTTGTTTGGTTCTACTTCCATTCTGTCGACGAGTGGAAGTTCCCAAGCGCATGCATCCAGTTCTAGATTCTTCTCGTTTGGCAACCATTCACAGGGTATTATGTCAGTTCCGTTCAGTGCCTCCACATCTATGATGAGTGGATCGGCTTCATTTCAGGGTTTCCCTTTTGGAAGTGGTCATATACCACATTCCAACCCGACAACAGGATCTATGCCTTTTTCTTCTATAGGTCAAGGCAGTAATCCCTTTCAAGGTTGGACTAACCCTACGGTTAGTGGCATAGGAACTAGGAATTCATTTTTTGGCCAACAAGGAAATATGCCATACTCCATAGTTAGTTCGTTACAAAGTTTTCCTCCTTTAGCTACCGCTTGGAATCCTTATCAAGGGTTATTAACTCCTTATAATTCTTTAAGAGGGAACTTCGCTGGTTTTGGAGGTGTTTCGGCTATAGTTGGTCGAACTCCAAGTTTTGCTGGACCATAAGGGTCACCTTTCGGTTCAGTGGGTTCTGCTAGTTACTTTGGGCAGCCTGGTGCCTTTCAAAATCTAGGCCAATCTTTTCAGAACTTTGGGAACTCTGCCTAATCTGGGTGGAATCCCCAAGGTTCGCCTAGGCTTCCTTTTTTGGCAACGCTGAATTTTGCCAGATCTCATGAAATTGGCAAATAATCTAATCAGATACAATCCGGCCTGGCCTTTGGTCCCAACCAAACTCCCATTGGATATTCCAAAGTTCGAGGGGAAGGGTGGTGAAGACCCAGGCGACCATGTAACCAAATTCCATTTGTGGTGCTCATCAAACTCCCTCATCAATGGCTTGGTTAGGTTGAGATATTTTCAACACACCTTAACTGGAAATGTGGCCAAGTGGTATATAGAGTTGCCAGGGGGAAACTTTACATATTTCATTGATTTGGCTAACATTTTTCTAAACCATTTCTAGTTTCCTATCCGTTATGATGCCAGAACTGAACTTCTGGCCAATTTCTATTAGGATACGACAGCTCACATCTCTGATCATATTCAGGAATGGAGACGGAGGAAGAGGCTCATTAAAGCCAAAATTCTGCATGAATACCATCTTGAATGGTTCTTGAAATCATTACAACCTAAGATTTCGAAGGATGTCTCTCTGTCCGGAGTCAATTCTGAAGAGCAAGCTATTTTTTGGGCCCAACAATTAGAATTGATTTACTCTTAGTCTTGGATTCTTCATAAAATATTGCCTGATGCTCCTAGGACTAAGGTTGATATAGCCAAATCGAAACTAGGTCCTCATGTAGATGGTATCATTGGAGCAATAGACACCAATGTGGTGAACCTGTTGAGTCAATTGTAGCAGTTGTCTTTACAAACTGCACCTACCAATCAGGTCACATCGTCTAACTCTTCACCTTCCTAACCCTCTTCCATTAACACCATCCAATCTTCCAACCCTAAAGAAAATCAAAATTCCAATGGGAAGAAGAAAGGACGAGGTGAGAAGAAGAGTCAAGATGGGAAAGATGACACAAAAAAACCCGGCAATAGTGCTGGTGAGGGTGGAAAGCAGTCCAGAAAAGAAAGTTAAGTTTCCATGCAAGTTATGCAATGGATACCATTTGACTCATCTTTGCCCCAAAATTCAAGACACTCAACACTTGTTAGTGCAACAAGGGTCTTCTAGCTCTTAAGATATGTTAACCAACCCTTTTCCCCAGGGGCAACAGTTTCTTGCTGGTGCGAACTCAAATCCTAGTACCTCTGTAGGGGGCAACCAGGAAGGGGATAAATCATCGAATGTTTTCATGATGGGTTCTCATGTTAATGTGGCCACTTAGTCACATGATTATGGTGAAACTAAAACATCCAAGGACAAATCTACTCCCAGAACTGTCGACCTACTTTATATTGAGCGACCCTCTATCGAGAATATACCTCAGATACTGAAAGGTTTCGTTCAACGCGTGACTATCAACCCTAATGCTAGGGCTGCCCAGAATTATGCCATTGTTGAGGATCTGGACCAGAGTCTATGCGCTATGTCCACTTTAGAGGCCCTCCAGTCATGTCCAGCTCAACAAAGTGCTTTGCTTTCGGTGATAGGGGCAGTTGATCCAAATAATTCCTTAGTGCTCACTTTCGACATGCTTAATGTCAAAAAGAAACTTCCTGATCATATGGCTTTTCAAATAAAGTCTACTTATTGAAAAACTAATATTTTTTGAACAGTTGTAGAGGAGGGAGCTTCCACATCTGTAATGTGTATATCGTGATGGAAGGCCATTGGATCTCCTTCGGCTATTCCTTCACCTACCCTTCTGACAACATTTGATGGGCATTCTCATAAGCTGCATGGGATTATCCCGGCCTTTCCTATATGTGTTGGAGGAAAGGCCATTAATATCAAAGTAAAATTCATTGATGCTAACCTAGATTACAATCTCCTCTTAGGAAGGAACTGGATCTATGAAATGGATGTCGTTGTTTTGACTCTGTTTCGTGTCATTTGCTTCCTTATGAGGGGAAAATTGTTAAGGTTGATCAATTGGATTATTCTCCAGTTGATCCTCGAGCAACTTCAGATTCTACTGTTCCCTTAGTGGATAACCCCCGTCTGCCTACTGAGAATCTGGGAGTTGGGATGTATTCTTCATTGATGGGTACATTTGATTTTCTCTCTCCTATTGCTAGAATCAATGTCATTTCATCATATAAGGAGTCTTCACAGGAAGATTTCCTCTGAACTCATTATTTTTTAGACCCTTGGACCTTGTCTTCACCTATGACCACATTAAATGAAGGACAAGTTGGTGGAATGGAATTTCCTATGTCTGCAGCAGAGCTTAGATATCAGTTTATCGTTAACTCTACAAACTACCATTCTACTCCTTTATCTGAGGAGGAGTTAGATGGTGATGTGGCCCCAGCTTGGACCCTTGATTCTACCTCTGCTATGGACTTCTTAGATATAGTTTTACCATTGGAAGAAGTGATCTTAGAAGCAATGACTGGCGTAGATCAAACTTAGGGAGACTTACACCATCATTCATATTTTCTTTCACCATTGCGAGAGGTCGAGTCCAGGTTTTCCAATCTGCTCAGTAGCGATGTTTGTATGGTTTCAAACCCTTTGGCTCCAGCACACATTCGTGCCAAAGGTAACATGTCAGTCATTTAAAAAACCGTACCAATAAACATCTCTAGGAACCCTAGCGTGATACAAAATGTCTTCATCGGAGTCGAGTATTCCCATAAAGAGATTCAAATTTACACCAACCTCTTCAAAGAGTTTTGGGATGTATTTGCTTTGTCTTATGAAGAAATGCCTGGTATTGATACATCCATCATTTAGCATGAGATCAATATGTATGAAAACACTAAGCCAATTCGTCAAAAGCTTCAGCCGATTAATCCTAGGAATCAGCAGTTATTAAAGCTGAAGTATAAAAGATGCTCAAGGTGGGTTTCATATACCTTGTTCCTCTTACAGATTGGGTTTCTTATCTAGTTCCAGTTGATAAAAAGCAAGGAATAATACGTGTACGCATTGACTTTAGGGATTTGAACAAAGCTTGTTTGAAAGATAATTACCACACACTGGTTATTGATCAAATAGTTGATGAATGTGCGAGTAATGAGATTTTTTCCTTCATGGATGGATTCTCTTGTTATAATCAAATATCTATCCGTCCACATGTCCCTGGGGTACCTTTGCGTAAAAAAATCTGCCTTTCGGTCTTAAAAATGCTGGAGTGACCTTTCAACGAGCCATGTCATACGCTTTCCATGACATCAAGCATGTCATTGAAGCATACTTATATGATTTAGTTGCTCATTCTCGAAAGAGAATCGATCATCCTGGTCACCTTCGATTGGTTTTCAAATGATGTCGTTTTTACAAGATCTGTTTGAATCCAAATAAATGCATTTTCGCGGTTACATCGGGTCGGTTTCTAGGGTTCATTATGTCAACTGAAGGGATTCGTGTTGATCCCTTCAAGGTAAAGGCAATAATTCAAATGCCTCCCCTGTCCTCTATTCGACAACTTCAAAGTCTTTAGGGGAAGGCTAATTTCTTAAGAAGGTTTATAGCGAATTATGCCGAGATCACTAAAGGGTTTATGCATTTGATATGGAAAGGAGCTCCATTCGTATGGGATGACTTTGCGCAACGGTCATTTGATGCCTTGAAAATGCATTAGTCTTTTCCCCGCTTTTGAGTCCACCGGATTATGGTAGGGATTTACTTTTATATATTTCCACTGTAGAATCAACCATAGGTATGGTTCTCGTTCAGGAAGATGATGCTCTTATAGAGCATGTGATTTATTACTTGAGCCGAGGCTTGGTAGGTCCTAAACTTTGCTATTCCCTTGTTGAGAAGTTGGCCTTGGCAGCTATCCATGCTATCCTACAGCTCCGCCATTTTATCTTGCTACATAAAAATTTTGTCTTAGTGGCAGTCAATCTGTTCCAATTTTTCCTAAGTAGGCGAGTGATTGGGGGCAAATACAATCAATGGATTGCCATTTTACAAGAATTCTATCTTGAGTTCTTATCTGCCAAGTCTAGGAAATATTTGGTTTTCTCGTAGTTAATTTCAGAGTTGCCATGTGGAGAGAATACTATTTATGAGGAGCTTTTTCCCAACGAACATCTATTCCTCATATCTTCACTGGACCTCTGGTATGGAGATATCATTTTCTATCTCCAGACTTCGAAGTTTTCCTCTACTTTCTCTAAGGATGAACGTCGAAAATTACGTCACCTGGCTAAGAACTATGTTATCATTGGTGATATTTTATACTGCCGAGGGGTTGATTCAATCCTTAGGTGTTGTTTAACCTTAGAGGAAGTAGAGTCCGTGCTCAATCATTGCCACAATGGAGCTTGTGGTGGTCATCTTTCAGGGCTTGCTATAGCCCAACGTATCTTGTGTGCCGACTACTTGTGGCCTTCGCTCTTCAAAGATTGTGTTGAAGTGGTCAAACACTGCCATGCCTATCAAGTTTATACTTGGAAGATGCATGCACATCCAGCTCCTCTTTTCCTCGTTGTTACTGTTGGTCATTTTACTAAGTGGGGTATTGATTTTACAACTTGTAATCTGCCTTCAGTAGCGAATCACAAGTACATTATCATGGCCATAGACTACTTCACGAAGTGGGCTGAGGCCATGCCCACTTATAAAAATGATAGTGAAACAATGACATTGTTCCTTTTCAATCAAATTATCTCAAGGTTTGATATCTCGAGAGAGATTGTCACTGACCATGGCAGTCATTTCCAGAACCAACTAATGTCTGAATTGGCTCTTAAATTGGGTTTCCGGCAGGAGCACTCATCTCCATATTATCCTCAGGCCAATGGACAGGTCGAGGCTATCAAAAAGAACCTTAAGATGATCTTGCAAAGGATGATCGACAAAAATTAGTCCAATTGGGATCTTATGTTGTATCCAGCTCTTTGGGCATACCGAACCTCAATAAAGACTACCACAGGTTTTACACCTTTTTAGTTAGTTTATGGATTTGAATCTATATTTCCCATTGAATGCAAAATCCCATCCCTTAAACTGGCTATTAATCTCCTCCCTGCGACTTCGAGTCTCGAAGAGTGCCTCCTTCATTAGGAACATCTCGATGAGTAGCGTTAAGATGCCAGCATAATTAATGAGGCTCATAAGAAAAGGGTTAAAACTCAGTATGATAAAGCTGTCTATCCTTGAGTCTTTTCTGAAGGTGACCTTGTCTTGCTCTATGACTAAGATAAAGATGCCTTGGGGGTAGGAAGGTTCAAGCCTATGTGGCAGAATCCTCTTATAGGTAAACAAGTTTTAGAAAAAGGGGCATCTGAGTTAGTCGATTTCGAAGGAAACAAGTTGGCAGAGCCCCGAAACGGGCTCTACCTTAAGAAGTACTTTGCTTAAGTAGCAACTAGGTAATGGCTTCTTTGTACATTTTGTATTTTTGTACATATCTCATAGCGATTTTTTGATATCAACACTTTTTTATCTGCCGTGGTAGGTGTTGATGGATGACTTGGTCTATTTTGGATTCGCCGATGGTGCTAGTCGGCACACTCGGAACCTCTCTTCTGCAGCTTGGTTGATCTACTATCCAACTGGTCAGTTGATGGTGTCAAGGGGAGTATGCATTGGTCCTGCATCAAATAATATGGCTGAGTATACTTCCTTCATTAATTTACTATCCGAATCTATTTCTTATGGAATCAATTTTTTCGTAGTCTATCTTGATTCACAACTGATGGTGTCACAATTAATTAATATTTATCGGGTAAGGGATCCATGTTTATATCGCTAATATTTAAGAGTGAGGTTGTTGCAAAGATCACTTACTTATATTACTTATTTGCACATTCCAAGATCTCATAATTGGTTAGCAGATTCTATTGCTAATCAAGCTTTAGACTGGCACTTCATTCATTCATCACAATAAAATCAAGCATCAAAAAGTTGAAACTTGTTATATATTATATATATATATATATATATATATATATATATATATATTATATTATATATAATATATATATATATATTATTATATATATATATATTATATTATATATATATATATATATATATATCTATTTATTAAAAACATCCCGAATGTACATAATTGAATCCAAAAGAATATACAAAAATTGGGACTCAAATGCCCATAATCATGTCTAGTACATCTGATGCCCCGTCTCAGGATGAGCGGCTATGTAGGTGACCACTACTTTGGCCACACGCCTAAGAGTCCAAACCCAGTCCCATGGCATTCCAACCACACGACGCTACATGTCTATAGGGAGATCCTCTACAACCTCCATTAGCACTCGGTGAGTTAATCTCACCAAGTTCCGCTGAACTGTGTATAGGAGTCACTCTGTATCGGCAGCCGCCTTTTTGGCACCTCAGCTATGATGTCCATGCCATGGGAAACAATCTGCTCGTACTGGCCCAATATCTGGAATATGATCATTACATTAGTCATTTGAATCCCATCAAAAATATTTTTCAAGTTCATTTTCATATTTGAAAAATCATAAAAGTCATTAAAAACATAAAATCAAAAACATTTGTTACCTATATCGCCCCATCCTGTAGCTGGTGGTAATGCTAGATCAAGATCTACCCAGAAGTCCAAGCCAGCATAGGAGTAATCATCCACTGTGATGATCTGCTGCTCCCACCAGGAGAAGAAATCACCATCGAAAGCTATTTGTGGTACGTCCCCACCTCCTAGTCATTTCATCAAATTAGCCCACATGCCCATCTGTGGATCTCGCGGGCTACTGATTGGAACTGGTACTCTAGGGCGTAACACAAGGATCCTCTCGAAAAAGAAGGATCACAGGATGGTCCCATACCCAAATTTTTTTGTCTAGACCTTTTGATAGATGATAGTTGGCTCTTCAAGTTGGTGAGAAGAGGAGTACACTAATCAAATATTGTGGTGAGATAGTCTACCACCAAGTTCATGGCAAGCCGTGAATCCTGGTGTAAGGAAGCTGATCCATTCACTATGGATATAGTGAACAAGATGATCCTCAATGACAAACTCTCTACGTGCTTGATTGGAATTTGGCTTCCAATCTTTTCTGGATGGTCGGGGCAGTATATATGCACATAGTACTCGATAGAAAGGATACCTCGTGATTGGCCCATAGAATGTACTACCTCTCCCCTTTGGGAAAGGCCTGTGATAAAATATATATCCTTAATCTCTATCCTCAGTGCCATTTTATCAATCATGAATGATTCGTCCTCGACGCTCCAGTAGTGAATGAGTGTTTCGAGCAAGCGAGTATTTGCCTTCATATTTGGAATTTTGAAAAATTTTAGCAACCCCTATCCTCTTAATGCATCCAAGGCCTGTTGATCATTCATATCCTCATCATCAACAGTGGCATGCTCCCTTTCCATCCAAGTGACTGGAATCCTGAGGAACAAACAAGTTTGGATCGTTAGGTTTTTGTTTTGAAGTTTAAACGGTGTATATGCGGAACTATTTCATATACAGTCACATCTAGGGCTTGTTTATACGTAGGTTGCATATAGCCAACCCGTGTATACACCGTGACAAAATTTTTGACATAAATTCAATGGTGAAACTTTAATTAAAATTATTAAAACCAATCACAAATTGATGCAAGACAAGTTTGGGGGTTTCCTGGTGATTTATGGAAGATTTGAATAGTCATATTTGGCAAAAGGGAAAGCTTGCTTCTTTTTCTCCACTCCTTGTGCTCTCAACTCAAATGGTAACAATGGTGAGTCAAAAAAATATTTTATAAGCTTCGAAAAAGTCAATTTTTTTTCAAAAATTAATTTTGTTTTGTCTCATGTAACTTTTAACTTGGGAGCTTGGAATGTCGAGAATGGTTTGTTTCTGAGGACATTTTGGATGGTTTTTTAACAGTTTCGAGTCAGTTCCATGATTACAGACCCGTGATGGCAGGTATCATTTTCTCACTGGCATATAGGTTAGGGAAGCCATTTTTCCATTGCATTATGCATACTAGCCTCCATTTGTCAATACACTTAACATAGGGTCAATCCCATCATGTTATGGTTCGTAAACCATCTTCACTCGCCGATTTTTTAAACCATGGCACGATGTTAGAGCCATCCTTTTCATGGGCATCGTAGTTAGCACCTCACTGACATTTGTTGCCCATGCTGCTTTGATTTGAGTAGGCTCGAGAGTCCTCTATAGTCCTGCCATTACTTATGCAATGAAGACTCATTCCTCTTTGCTTCTTCACTTCATTCTGGCCTTATACCCTAGAGGCTCCTTGGTGTTGAGTTATACTACTGCATTGTATTTTGACCATTTCCACCTTTTGGCCTTGAGCTAGCTTCACTTGGACTCATGTTTAAGCCACTTTTTGACCATGTCATCTACAAAATCAAACTTACAATCCCTTAGCTTTTGCAACTCGACACCCCATGAATTGTGGAAGGAACACACCTTTGAGTGTCTTTGACTAGTTTTCGATTCCCTACATTGAGCATAGGATTGTTCCAATTCCAGGAACTAGATCATCTGCTTCACTGACACTCATTCTTTCCACTGCATTATAGCATTCTTTTATTCTTTTTCCATCTTAAAGAAAAAGACAAAAAGAATCATATGTTCCAAAAAAGAGTGGGAGCGGGACAATATTTCCATTTATTGTTGGCAGCTAGAGTCAGTCGTTTCATCCTTGAACAAAGCATTAAAAAAAAATATACTCCATTTGGGTGAGATTTAGTTTGACTTAGGTACGTCTTACCCTTGTTATTGAGTCAGTTCTCCTCCGATTGGTTATCTCTTCCAATCATATGGAGAGTTTGTTCGTCCCTCCTGCATGACGAACTTATACAGAGTCATCATATGCTGCCACATAGTCATCACTGAGTCATGCTTTTGTTCAAGGGAAGTTAGCCTGAGTCAACCTCTCTGCAGTGTCTCTTGACTCATTTTTCAATCGGCCATCCCTAGTTGTCAGTGTCTTGTCTATCACCACATCAGTTATATTGGTCCTTTACTCGTGCTGATTTGAGAAGGTGTCCATTGACTTCTTGCTGGCGAGTCTTGTCCTTATTGACGATGACACCTTGCTCTGAGGATAGGCCTAGAGTCGTACCCTGGCCCTATTTTCATTATTGATAGGTCACCTTGTGCTCAACATCGATTAGTATCATGGGTCCTTTACTAAGTGGTTTCCCTTGTGTTCGACATCAGCTTACACTATCACACATTAGGATTCGTGCAATACCTTGGTTTCCATTTGACCCTATTGGTGGATACCTTGTCTCTGTGTCAGATTTCATTATTGGTTAGTTCAGAGGGTTTCTGTCATGCGCTAGCCACATCTTGTGTACACTGGAAACGTGGTTCGGTCGGGTTACTACATCTTTTTCATCCAATTCCTTCCACATTATTGACCTGTGGGTTACACTCGCGCTAGATTGATGAAGGATGTCTTAATGCCTTCCTTCTAGTAGATCTTTCCCCATCGACTATGACTCATTCCTGTGGGGAAAAGGTCTAGAGTCCATTTGGTAGTACCTTGGGGTTTGCAGTCATTAGTGGCAGATCCTTAACTATTGACAGTGGGAAACCATCATTGTCTCCTGATCAATAGATTCTTCCAGGTGTTCGACTTCAGATCATTTATTCACACTTGTTAGATTGTACTAGTGTACCTTGACTCTCATTATCATCATCAGTGAGTAGTCTCGCGTTTGTTAATGGTATACATCAATGAATGGTAATCAAACGATTTCTCACATGGTCGAATTCAACTCATTCATTCCCATTGTGTAGAAATGTACCACGGTGGTCAGTGAAGACCTTAGGTTGCATTAGCATTCATTGGTTCACTTGAAAGTTTCTCCTGTTTCTGCTAGTTGATACCATTCCACCTTATATGTTGCAGTCATTCATGGTGACATTCTATATGATGGCACCCAAGTTTGTAGTGTAGTACCATCTTATTCCATCATGTTCATTTGGTACTACTAGGATCAGTCTTTGATATCAGTGATTAGCTTCATCCTTCAACATCATTGACATTCTTATATGTGATATTCAGACATGTACTGCTTCGATCATGATCAGATGATCCATTATGTATTTCTAGTCTTCTATACTTGTATACTTAGTGGATCTGCTGTACTTGATATGTGGACATGCTTTAATTTATTTGAGCATGGGTATGCCCATCTCAGACAGTGTTTCTTTCTAATCTCCTTTTGTGGCTTGGCAGGCTGAAATCTGGTGAAGTCCTTCTCAGTTTTTAATAGGTTTCCTTTCCATGTACTTAATACATTTTGGCCATCATGTACCCCTTCTGACCTCATATATTAGGGGGCATCTGTTATAGCTCCAAATCTCACCCTTGATATTTGTGATGCTAAATTTATGGCCTAGGGCAACCCCTCCCTCCAGACCCGGTCCAAATACTTAAAAAACTATGTTTTACTCCCTATACGCGACATTGCCCTGAGCTAAATGCGTGTGTACATGGGTCAGTGCATACCCAACCCGCGTATATGTCTTAAAACACTTAAAAAGTTAAATCTCCTTAATTTTGGGTCGAGATCATGGGTTTTACTTGTTGATTACCTATTAGTGCCTGTGGCCCAACTATTCCCAATGAATTCCCAACTAAAAAACTACTTTGGGAGAAGTATAAAAAGGCTTCAATGGGAAGGCCTAAAGAAGGAGGGAATATAGAGAAAATTACTCTACTGAGATTATCCCTAATCAAATCTGAAGATCCTTGTGCTTCCAACACTTCCCCCATTACGACAAACCCTTGTTTCCTTGAGTTATGATGTCATTTCACTAGTTGAGATATCTTTGTGTGAGTCATGGAAGGAGCCTTTTGAAGACTTGGGATTGGATAGATCCGGAGGATGGTTTCACTTTGAGCCAGTAAGAGGAAGATTCAGGTGATATCATTCCTTACTTTGTTTTAGTTATCTGCAATAAAGAAACATTTGTCTTGTTCCTGAAATCAATCTTCTTTATGCATATGATGTTATTGTTATGGTTCACATATGAATAATTGTTTCAATTGTATAACTAACCACCTTTCAATATGTTATGAAGTTGATTTCTATATGATACTTGGTCCATATATTTCTATGCTTCTTTGAATTGGTCGTTTTGCAGGTTCAAGGATCGAGAGGAACTCCAAGAGCGTTTGGACCCTAGCTGGATCTACCCAAACAAAGGACCCTCAAGTGCACCTCTCTTTGCGTAGTTTTCTTATTTTAGTATCATGGTTGTGTGGAATGCTTTTTTTTACTATAGATAATCCCTGCTCTACTAGGGTGTTGACCCAAAACCCTAGGGGACTTGTCCCTCAACATAATCCGATACTTTTTGAGGATGTGTAGGGCATACAAGACAAGAGTAGGCAAGAGGACTAATATTCTGAGGGCTGGGAACCCAATATAAGAATATTCCTAGAAGATCATACTCAGTGAACACTGGGGAGGGTATGTACCTTGAGAGACAATGAATAAGGTGTTTATAAGTCATTGGTCTCACCAAAATTGTGCTTTGATCTATTGAGAAAAAGAGTTGTCAATGAAGACCTTGTTGTGGACACAATCTTGGTTACTATGATGCTATAATAGATGGACTGCCAATCTAGTTTCTTTTATGTGAATTCTTCAAGATTGAAACATAGCCATACACCTTGTAATGTTTTATGAATACCTTCCTAGTTAAGAGGGAGTGTTGAAGGACATGTAACTAGGTTTGGTCTTCATAAATGTTCTTTTAATATTTGTATTTCTTCAAGAAAATAAATATTATTTTTGTAATATATGACAATGAGTTTCTTTCTCATTGAAATAGGTATAGCACATGTTAAAGTGTTATAGATGAGTCAAAGAGTCAAAATAATTATGTTGAATACCTTAAGGGCATGTTACTATATTTATACTTATGTATTAGGATCAAAGAAGTCACCTCCAAGAAAATTCAAGTCTCCTCCAAGCATGTGACACCACCAAAGAAGAAATCTGAATGATATATGTCAAGTTGGCCTGCTGTCTTCTAGTCAGCCTTCAAGTCCGCCTAAAGGAGGGACAAACCTCTATATATAGAGGTTTTCCACTCCTCCAAAGACAATGTAATCTACCTCTAAAATTAGTGAAGGAAAGGAATGAGCGAAGGGTGAAAAAGTGATGAGAAAGGGAGCCTCTAGTGCAGCGAAGAAGGTGACGTCTAGACAAAAGTCAAGAGGATTGTTCTCTAGGGTAGAAAACAACCACACATGTGAGAAATAGAAGCATCCATATCGTGATAACTACATCAACATAATAGTCCTATATATATATCTTTGTTTTGGCTAGAAAGTTAGGCCTATAAGGCCTCCTACTCAAGAGAAGGTAAGGCTCTCTCAAGGGAAGGTGAAAGGACCCTAATTTCAAGGTTACCTACCACACATCCAAGAATATAGGGCTATTGTACAGTCACTTCAGTCTACACCTACATCTCAAGAATGATCTCATTTGGTTGAAAGAGGGATGAAGTTACAGGTAACGAAGTACCTTTAGAAGGAAGACTAACTATCGGGGAATAAAGTGCAAAAAGGAGGAAGGATTGGACTTGTGCTTGGAGGACATTCTAGTTAGGGGTCTAGGGTTTGGAATTTATCAATAAGAAGCTTTAATAAGAGAAAACTCACTGAAGGGTTTTCCTCTCATGAGAAGAGAGATTTTGGCCCTGGTAGAGAGCCAACATCTTGTGTTCTTGCTCTTATGTTTTTGGTAACAGTTTGATGAAGTACACACACATACATTAATAATAAGAAGAAGAATATTAAGCTAACAAGAAAAAGTAAAAAGACTCCACAAATTGTTATCAAGTCAAGAAGAATCAAAATACACCTAATTTCCCTTAATTCTTCAATAAGGATTTAGTTCAATTGGGTAGATCAACTTTCCAATCGCATTCTTAAACCTATTCATTAGCTCCCAGAAAATTCTCCCTTCTCATTGCTGAATTTCCCATAACTTAGAGAACCCCTACTAATTGGTATGTGGAAGCTTAAATTCTCAAAAAAAATCTTGTTTGACTTCATATACCATTGGATTCTTTTGTAATGTAGACCATTTGATGAACCATCTCAATGCCCTCTCTTGAAGAGTGGTTTGGAATTGAATCAACTTTGTAGCATTTGGGGTATGGTGAGCCCTCAAGATTGATTGGTATAACTACCAATGTTGCTCTATGTCATCATTTCCTCTTCCAGAGAACTCAGGATATCAGGTAAAGGATCCCACCATGCTTGATTGAATTTGTGGGAGGAGTATAAATCCCTAAGAACCGGGTTGTGATGAACCTCGGAGACTTGTACTATTATTACTATTTTTACTACTACTGGTACTAACCTTGTAGGCAGTGTGCACACTATGAACCTTTATTACTTTGATTAGATTGGACAAAATTTTAAATTGATCAAGGTTGTGATAAAGTACTAGGGGAAGGTTGGGGAAGATACTACCTGAGCTGTAGGGAGGCAAATCATTACTTATGGGGGACACATCATTCTCAGAAAACAATGTTCTCATGGTTAAGAGCATGTCATCAATTGGGCCTTCCTCAAGGTCCATGAAGCCCATTTTATTTGATGTTCCCATATCTTCTGGTGGGCTGGTGTCTTTATAACTTATCTGACCTACTATAGATACGACCATCTCTGAGTTTCCTGTTAGTCCAACCTCCATTCTATCTTTATCCCCACTCCTCCACAACTTCAGCTGACTTCCTTGTCTTTCTCTCTCCTAGATTTCCTAACACTGCTCCTTCTTGGTGTAACTATTCTTCCTTCTATCAAAATCCCATAGAGATCTCTCCCACCATTTTTCATCTATTTGGGCTCTCCTTTGTGCTCTCAAATATCTTTCCCTACAGAGGTCTTCCATGTCCATTTCCTCAATATTTTCATAGCTCCCTGCTAGGTAGCATCCCTCCCTTTAGGCCTTTCTCCTAGTACCAGGGTTTTAAGCTACCATGCGTGGGTTCTAGAACACCAACAAGTTTTCTTCCACCATCAGAACCTTAACCCATGATGAAATTTCCCTTAATAGTATTCCTCACAACCTCGACCTGAACAGGGCCTTAGCCTTAAAGAAGGAATGATGACCCTCTGAAAAAAACTCAATAATGTATCCCTCTAATGTGGTCTACACCTAGAAATCTACCACTCACATCAGACCCACGTCAAGCCAACATAGTGCAACAATAAATGCTTGAGTCTAGGTACAACGAGATTAGTTTTGTCCACTAGTATTTTCTTTTACTTGCAATCTTGGTAACCAATTGTAGAGCTCCTCTGGGATCTTGCACTAGAATATCCCATATTGATCACTTGTAGGTTCCGTGTACAAGACTTCTTCCTTCAGCTACTTCACACTTCATCGATAGAATTGAGCTTGTTGAGAGGCAAACCATTCTACTGGGTCATGACACCAATCTTGTAGTTCCTTCTTAAATATCCTTGAAACCATATTTCAAACCCCTTTGGAAATTTTCAGGTCCCAACAATGGACCCATTTGTTCACGGAAAAATAATGGATAGGTTGAGACCCCAGGTTCAGGCACAGGGGCCAACAAAGGCTCCATCGTAGTCTAACACAATGCTGACATTTTCATCTTATTCAGGACGAATAAGGAATCTCACCTGAGGCATTCTGTCACTATAGTTAGTTAAGGGGAAGGAATCTAATGTCAGAATGAATGACATAAAGGTTATCAATACCCAATAAACTCCAAACTATAACAATTAGAGACCCAAACATAACAAATCAAGTGCACATTGAGAAATAATATCATACAAGTACAAGCATATTAAAATTTGAAAAAACCACATAAGACCTATACACAAAGGTATTCATGTATCCCTGTAATCTCTTCTTATATTAGATCTTGCAACATTATAGCATTTCATCTGTATTGAAGGCCTCATAGGCATTCCAAGAAAACTAACATGATAGATAAATAAATAAACAAGATAATAAGGAACAGAGCAACACTTGAATGGCTCCACAATAGCATTGTAGTATACTCTCTGTCTCTCTCCCTCTCAGATTTCCACTTGACTTTCTTAAACCCTTTGCTCGCTTAGAATATGACTTCTCCCTAGGATGCTCCACCTTTTTCCTCTTTTGACTACCTCTGTTTCTCAGCTGTGTGTTCTTCCTCAGCTTCCATGGTTCCGCTCAGCTCGACTATGACTACCTAAGTTTGGGATTCTCTAGCCATCCTTTTTCAACTAATGGTCTTTGGCGATTCCCTTCTTCTTCTCCAGTTGTCTCCTCCACAACTTCCTAACAGTTACCTCTAGTCAAAATGTGGTCAACCTGCAGAATGTGTTATCTCAAAATCAGACCCTGGAAGGCTGCAGACTAGGAAGACTTCAAATAACTATTTCAAACCTACTTTAGGCTGAGGCTTAGCCTCCTCAACCTGAGAGGGCTCTCTCTAGATGGGTTAATGATTTTGATTAAAGATTCAGATGGCTAACTCTAATAGAACAACTCTGAGAAATATAAATGGTGGAAACACTTTTAATTACTATCCATTGGGCTTATGGAGTCAACACACCTCAATAAAACAATGAGCTCAACCTTACATGGAAGTCAGGGCATTCAGCATTTAAACATTCAGAACATAAACTCATATAGGACCACACAGTTTATAAATGTATACAGGAAATCAGAGCACATTTAGTGAATTCTGAGTGATTATACATCCATAACACTGCAAGAATTAGGGAAAGGACAACATCACATATTCTGAACATAAAAAATCCATCATGAATCCTGAGAAGTAAAGTCAAATATGTATTACTGAAACTGAGTCTTGCATAAGCCAAATACAAGCTTTTTCATAAAATTTCCAACCCTCATTACATTGCTGTTTCAGCTATATATAGAATCCTTATTCTAACTAATTCGAGCTTCCTCCTCCAGCATGAGGGGAATTTGATAACTCGATAACTATCTCTAATGACACCTATCAGCTATTTAACTAACTTATTAAATGCAATAAAGTGCTGACTGGAGTTTTAGAGAGTTCTAAATTAACTATGACTCTAACTCCATTTTCCATGCAATAGTGGCTTCTCCTTGTTCTTTGACACCTGGTCCTCTTTCGATTTGGATGAGTTGGATGTTTAATACCCCATATTGACCTTGAAAATTGAATCTTTAACTGCTCAGTAGTATTAGGAGATGTCCCTTGCTTCTCGGTTGCTGTTTTCCTCAAATTGCTCGAATGTACAACAGCATGTCTTCTAGCCTTTAATAACCCAAAATATGGAACACTGCCACGTTCTTGATGTGTTGTAGGCTGCATTGATGGACATGTGTGCAGGCAAAAGTTCCTTGTATGAAAATCATTTAATACCCTTTGAACGGTGATAAAGGGGCTTTACAACAGAAATTTAAACTTGGGTTAAAATATTCCTCCCTTTTAAATGTACACCTGTCTTGATCTGAATGACTATTGTAGCTCCATCTAATGTCTTGCGTACCCTTTAGGTGTCTCTCTTTCAAAATTCCCGTTCATAATACAAAATTGCCTGTCTGCGTTAAAATCATCACCTACAGCAGTTTCGTAGCGAGCTACGAAACTGCTGAATTATTTGAAACAACTTGCTTTTGACCCGAAATCTTTATCACCCAAACATTTGATTGCCAAAAATTCCCTTTGATTTTTCATATGTATAGCAGGGATTTATATGTCTTCAAAACAATAAGACTAAGCAAATTTGACAACAATTTGGAACAAAACCTTTCCTGAAAAGAAAATTCATTTAGCAGTTAACTGGCCTAGCTGTGCCTTTAGGTCTTCAATTTTCTTCTTCATAGCTCTATTCCCAGCTCTTAGCTTCATATTTATCCTTCTAATGTATTTGGCCTCTTTGATTGTTGGTACTGTCCATGTGTGAAATTGTGCATGGCCATCCACTACTGAATTTAACTGGTTTTCTAGGGTTTCACTTCCTTTCCACACAACTTTACGATAATTTGCATGCATGACTGTATACTCTCTAACATCTTTCTTCAGTTTGGAAATCTCATATTTAGCAGATTCCAATTGGCTCTTCAGGTCTGTTATATTGTCTTCTTTAGATGTAAGCTTGTGCTCTTCCTTTGCCAATGTTGTGTCCCTTCCCCTGTTTCCTTTGTTCTGGGTAGTGCTTCCTGTGCTTGCTGGAATCTTCTTGTCATAGGTCTTCTAGGTTTAAAAATAAACTCTTCAGCTGGCTCATCAAATTTAAGCCTTTTTGAGGCCTTGGTTTTCTTGATACCTTCTTGTGGTGACTGTGTCAAATCAATATGAACTTGTTCAGACTGCTCGAATTCAAAGGCCTGTAATAAATCATTCAAGCTTGCCTTAGACACTGGGCTCTCTTCAACAGCTATGGCTTTACCGTTTTCCTTATTTATTTGGCTTCTTGTCCTTACCCTTGAGACTGCTTCAGATCTGCTTGTTTCAGGTACAGTCTTCTTACCCTGAGTTTTTTCCTTTGTTGATTGCTGAGGTTGTTCTTGAATGATTAGTGGCTTCACTGGTTTTCTTAGCTGTGACTTGGTTTGCTTTTTAGCTCTTACTTCCTTTTGAAGCTCAGCTATGGTGAATTCTCTGGCTGGTTGTGGAGTAAGGCCAGTCTTGTTTTGGAATCCAGCCATGAAAATAAACGAATTCCAATCTCTGCCTATCTTTTGGAGGCCATCTAAAACTAGCAACTTAATCAAACCATGATGAAACAAAGAGGTTTCACAGTCCTCTTTCCTCAGCTGCACCTTATCACACATCTTACTCAAACTACGAAACAAATAAAAAGGAATGTCTATGGAGACTTTCCCGGTGAAAAGCAAGAGCAGTTTAAAATGGTAAGAATAGACCTTATTGTACCTTCCTTCACAGGTCAAATATTTCTGTATGCAAGTGAGAAGAAGAGCATAATGTTCCTTGACATAATTTCTGGGCACTGCTTTTGTTAAGTCTTCATTTACATATGCCTCCTTTAAAAACTCCTTACAAGGAGTCATATCAAACTTAAAATTTTTAAACCATTCTTCCCGTCCTCTTGGGATCTCTGTCACAGCAGATATTACTTCTAGAGAAACCTGTACTTCTAGCATAGTTATCTTTGAATTTAAACCAGTGAAATTTAGCAAAAATTCCTTAGTTACCTGTGCATGTCCTCCTTGTAGCTTTTTGCAAAAGTTCCAGCACCCGGCATCTTTGAACGCTTTCTTCATGCCTTCATCCCTCAACGCTATGTCCAGGTCTTCAGGTTTAGTCCTCTGACATTTACCGGATCTGTGCTCTTTTCTCTCCATTTTTCCCTTCGAGATCTTCACACACAAAGTCTAATAGCTCCGGTCGAAATGGTGATTCAGCTCTTTTTTAATTCAGCCTCGCTTGTAATCAGGCTCGCCTGAAATCAGCCTCGCTTGAAATTCAAATTCTTTGATTGAAACACTTCAATACATAATCCGGCAGACTTTTCACTCATGCAACACTTACGACCATCATTAAGGTCTATGCACAGTAAAATCTCTTGGGAATGATATTTCTGTGCATATCAACAGCCTATTGGTGGAGTAGTGGCAACTGAGCGTTCAAACGTGATACAAGAGGTACACAAACTGACATGAGTGGACACAATTGATGACTCACCTACAGACTTGACATTTCGAGAAAGATTTGCTGCAAAATGCACGAATCCATGATTTCGCAGCGCTGTTAGTTATAAATTCTAATGATGCGCTGCGAAATTGCCTAATCATGACGCACTGCGAAACTGCTAAACCATGATTGCGCTGCGAAACTGGCAAATGAGATTACGCTGCGAAATCACTAAAAGACACGGTGACTCGGATAAGACAAGACCTGACTATGGAACAATGATGGGTGGAGGAGAACCAATAGGAGTGGAATATGGTTTGAGTTAAAAACTTTTAAAACTCCAAATCCTAAGTGAGAAAAATAAAATGAAATCAACTTTAACACAGACCTTTGTCATTAGACTAGGACAGACAATTATATGCATCAAACTTTTAGTTCTAAGTGATAACAGAATGTATCAGAACCCAAAATGAAGGACCCAACACATAGTTAAGCAAATATATCCAAGAGAGATATGAGGTAGAACACACAGAGAGGATATATGCACTGTAGCAACCCATGGGCCACATGCATTACTTCTTTATACCTGTAGCCTTATTTTCTAGATAGAGAAAAAGAGCGAAGTGACCTCACCTTCCAACTGGTTTTTCTCCTAAAAGCATTTCCCAAAGCATATTTTGTGTCTTTTGTGTGTGTGTTTGTGAGCTTCTTTTTTTAGTTCTCTATTTTTTTGCATAGTTTCCATCTACATGCATATTCTAATTACAGTTAATTCTACAGATCTTAAAGTTTAATAAATCTATAATAGTGTATAAATTCTACGATTTAATATTTTAGTATCAAATCTGTTGTGAAGAACTATCCATTTGAACATCCATGGAAATTTATAGATAATTTGGTATTAGAGAGGGTTTATTTGGATATTTTATGGAGATTGCAGGAATTTAGATTAGCATGGCTGAAAATCTTAAAACCTTAATCATGGCTGATGAATCTATAAATGAACCTCATGATCTTGTAGAGGCAAGGATTTCACGGCTAGAACAATAATTCTCAAATATCATTCACAATGTAAGCCTCCTCATGGAGGCACTAAATAAAATGTTGGGGATGTTTAGAGAAGATGGGGTTTCGAATGAAGAGGAGAAATATGAACTAGGATCAGAATACCAGGAAGAAATAAAGAACTCCTCGAAGAAATAATTTGGCAAAAATCAACCTAGTTCAATTGCCATGAATCAGTCCCTATTTAAAATGGAAGAAAAAGTGGATATCGATCCATACCATGGCGATATCAATGTTCTGAAGCTTAACCATTGGTTGAAGCAACTGGAAGTTTATTTTAATGCCCATTAGATTGAGGAAGGACAAAATATCTCATTCACATAATTCAAATTAGAGGGCCATGCACTGACTTGCTGGGAAAGCCACACAAAAACCCTAAGGTTGGAGGGAAAACCTCCACTGACTAAGTAGGAATATTTCAAAACCTTCATCAAGTCATAATTTTATCCCATTAGGCATGTGGAGGACTAGTTGATCCGATGACATTACTTCAGGCAAAATTCAGGCCAAAGTGCACAGGTGTACACCAAGAAATTTAGAAAGATGGCTATAAAGTTGGGTATCCCTCCTAATAACCCAGATGTAATCCTAAAGTATTTGGGGGGTCTATATTGCCATCTATGTGATAAAGTGATGTTGTTGAAGCCCAAATCGATGGATGAGGCTTGTGTATAGGAACAATACTTTGAAAACATAGGCCTTAAGGGAGCACAATCAATTGGATCAAAGTAGAAGGAACAACAATAAGATTTTTAGGAGGAGGAGAAGAAGAAAAAATGGGGAAACGATAAAAATAGAAAATTCAAAACACACCAGTGCAAAGATCCTAGAAACCACTACAACATTGATCACCATACAAAGGAAAAGTGGTAGAATTTGCATCAAGAGCTAAACTTGAAGAACAAGAAGAAAGGTAATAAGAAGAAGAATCTCATGGCCAGAGATTTGAGAAACCAAGTTAAAATCATATCATACATTGATGATAATAATTTGTATGTCAGTGTAGAAGGAGGTGAATCTGAGTAGCCTTCAGCAACAAGAAGAGAAAAAAATTACCAAACTCTTCCATATAAAGATATAGGCTAAGAAGACAAAGATTCATGACCTGTTTGACTTAGGATCGCAAGCGAATCTCATTGCAGTAGAGTTGGTCAAGAAGTTGGGGCTATAATTTCGTGATCATTCAAACCCATATTCACTGGGATGGGTAAATAAGGATGCAGAGTTGAAGGTAACAAAACAATGTGAAATTAGATTTGTTATCAGTGTTGATTTTTTTTGATGAAGTATATCTAGATGTAGTTCCCCTTGATGTGTGTGGGGTTGTGTTTGGGAGTCCATCCATGTATATGTGAGATGCAATATTTGTGAAGAGAGTTAACTAGTATTGGCATTTCAAGGATGGAAAATCATTCATGATCAACTCGCACAAATTCAAGTCGAAAATTTCACTAGTAAGTGCTAACCAAGCCAAGAAATTGATCAGTTCCAACAAGAAGTATGTTTTATTGTTTCTAAGAGAAATTCAGTTTGAAGAGGAGTCAATCAGAGGAAAGGCATCCCTAGAGGGGTGTACTAAGAAACAAAAAAAACAATTTGAGGAGTTTTTATAGGAATATAGGGATGTATTCCAAGAGCCTAAAGGGTTACCACCTACGAGAGAAGTGGAGCACGAGATCCAACTATTGCCAGACTCCCCATTGTTAAATGTTGGGTTGTACAGGTAGTCTGTTATAGAAGAAAGTGAGGTGAAGAAACAACTGTAGTAGCTAATATAACAGGGTGTCATTTGACCAAGTACATCGTCATTGTGCCAAAGAAGGACGGGACTTGGTAGATGTGTATAGATTACAAGGCCTTGAATAAAATCATGCTCAAGAACATATACCCCTTGTCTAGGATAGACGATCTACTATATCCGTTGTAGAAAGCAAGGTACTTCACCAAGTTGGGCTTGAATATTGGATATCACCAGGTTCAATTCAAATAAGAATATACATGGAAGATCACCTTCAAAACTAGGCAAGGTTTGTATGAGTGGTTAGTTATGCCATTTGGCCTATGTAATGAACCAACTACATTTATGAGATTAATGAATGATGTACTGCGCTCTTTTATAGATTCATTTATTATTTTCTTTTTGGATGGTATACTAGTATAGAATTCTACCTGGAAGGAGCATATTTCACATTTGATGCAAGTGCTGGAAACATTAAGGAAGCACCAACTTCTAGAAAATATTAAGAAGTGTGAGTTTGCGCAGTAGTCTTTGTTGTATCCAGGGTATGTGATTTGTGGAGGATAACTGAAGATAAATCCTTCCAAGATGGAGGCCATCATGAAATGGCTGGTGCCTACTAATGTTTCTAAGGTTAGGAGTTTCATTGGGGCAACAAAATACCTGAGGAAATTCATAACCTTATTTTCAGTGGTAGCAGCACCGCTGCATGCCATAACATCAAGTGGTAAGAGTTTCCAATGGGGAAAATGTCAACAAAAGACTTTGAAGGAGCTAAAGAAGAAGATCTGTCAAGCACTAGTTCTGGCATTACCAAACTTGCAATGACCCTTTGAAGTGGATACAAATGAGAGTGGGTATGCTATGGGAGTTGTCTTGATGCATGGAGGAAGGCCTCTATGCTACCATTCTAAAGTATTTCATGGGGAAATTATTAACTATCCTACCTACGACAATGAGCTCTATACCATGGTGAAATATATGAATAAGTGGAAGCAGTATCTGATTAGAAAGGATATAGTAATCCACACAAATCACCAGCTATTACAATACATGCAAGCCCATAGTAAGCTACAACAAACTAGGCATTACAGGTGGACATAGTTTTTACAACAATTTCATTTGGTGATCAAATATAAGAAGGGAAACAGAAATAAGTTGACCGACATGCTTTCAAGGCCACCCACATCAAAGATTATAGCTTTGGGGACTCTTATGTACATGGATCCATTTACCCATGATACATACAAAGATGCATATTTAGAGGGTGAGGAATTCAATGAGGTGTATCAACAGTTGCAGAATCAAAGTCATGTGCACAATGGTGACAACGCCATTGAATACCATCTCCAGGACAGGTTAATATAAAGGATGGACAAACTATGTGTTCCTAAAGGTGAGCAATTGTAGCTGATGAGAGAGGCTCACACCTCAAAGGTTATAAGGAACTTTGGTGTATAGAAGATGAAAGAGTAGGTAGCTAGGTTCATAAGAGGGTGCATGCTTTGTTGTACCAGTAAGCCTAAAAATAGGAAAAAGGGCCTATACCATCCATTACTTGTCTACTCGTCCTTGGGAAAGATTTCAATGGACTTTGTGGGAGGTTTACCAAGAAATAGGAAGGGAAACAACTACCTATTTGTGGTAGTTGACAGGTTCAACATGATGTGTGTTCTAATTCCCTATAAAAAGACCATCAGTGGGAAGGAAGTACCAAAATGTTTCTTTGGACAAGTCTGGGTTCACTTTGGGATACTAAGGAGCATCATTTCAGACACGAATACAATATTTCTTCATGCATTTTGGACCACATTGTGGGAGAAGATAAAAACAAAGTTGGACATATCTACAACATTCCATCCACAGATACATGGGCATAGACAAGTAGTTAACAAGACTTTGGTGCAGCTTTTGAGGGGATAGAAGAAGCATCCAAAAACCCGGGTTGAATATATGGTATATATACAATATTATTACAATAGAGAAGTTCACACTTTTATAGGAAAGTACTGATTTGAGACTTGTTTTGGATATTTTCCACCTTCACCTTTGGATATTGCATATGGGAAACAAGGACAAGTGAGGGCATATATTATAGGAGATGCTTTGAGGGTTGAAAATTTTATAGAAAATATCAGGCAGATTCATTTACAGGTACAAGAAATAATTCATAAGTCATAGTAGACATAGAAGGGCATACCTGATTAACATAGAACATAGAAATCATTTAAGGTTGGAGACATAGTATGGCTATAATTGAACAAGGAGATGCTACAGGGGCCTGGTAAGAAAATCAAGGCTCTAAGGTATGGTCCCTTTGAGATACTGGAAAAGGTGGGTGATAATTCTTATCGACTCATTTTTCACCATATATGTGCATTTACTCAGTTGTGAATGTAGAGAATTCGAAACTCTATGAGCCTTCCATGCTATATTAGGAAGAGGAACATGTCCTACCTTTTGTGGAGTATTTTGCACCAGATGCTTAGGAAGATTTGATAGAATATACAGGCTTGTAGAAGAGGTCCATAACTATAAGAGGGGTAGAATGACCTTTGGAATATTGGGTTGAAGGGACAACTTCCAGGCAAAGCTAAATGGTACACCAGATAGAAGGTGGAGGAAAAATTTCCTCATCTCTTTCAGTAAAATATTTTTGGGACAAAAAGCCTCCCAAAATGGGGAGGGGTGATCTAGATTGGGCCATTATATTTTTTTCATTTATCTCAATGAACGTTTAGTGGAAAAGGTGGAGGAATCAACTCACGGGACCATTTTTACCAGTAGGACGTAGTTTGGAAAAATGAGGTCTGAAACCTTTTGGGAGAATTTTGAGGCATGAAATGATGCTTTTTGGGGGTATTTTTTTGATCTTTAATGCCACTCCATTTAATGTTATTCTACACACAAATATATTTGCAACGATGCAAGAAGCACACCAAACAGAGTTCATTGCAAAAGTTATGCCACTAAGAAGTTAGCCTTCTTGTTTTCATACCTATAGTTCAAAAGGATGCCACATTAGCCCCCTTATTCATGGAAAAGGTGCTATCCACATGATTGTGATGTAAAAGACTCTAGAATATTCTATATTGTAACTCTAGTTAAGAGTTGATGTAGTCAAAATTATCCACTAGTAGGCTATCGGGCTATATTATAACTGGGCCACTAGGAGGAAGAGACATTCCATTCTTTCGAGAGAAGTTTTGTTCCATAGTTGAAAAAATATAGTCAGGAGAGATAGGAGGTAGAGAACGCAGAGAGGATCTGTGCACTGTAGAAGCCCATGGGCCACAACATTACTGCTTTATACTTGCAGCCTTATTTTCCAGATAGAGAAAGAGAGAAAAGCGACCTCACCTTCTAGCTTGGTTTTCTCTTGAAAGGGTTTCATAGAGAATATTTTGTGTCTTATGTGTGTGTGAGATTATTTTTGTCATTATCTATTTTTTTCATAATTTCCATTCACATGCATGCACTAATTACAGTTAATTCTACAAATCTTAAAGTTTAACAAAACTGCAATAGTGTAGAAATTCTGCATTTTAATATTTTATTATTAGATTTGTTGTGACAAACCTGTTAGGATATTATGACACATAGGAAATAGTTAATTATAACTTGGTCTAGTGTAGAGTTAGGTAAAGTGTGTTTCTTTACTATGTACTTTTGTAACTTACAATCCGACGGTCACAATATGTAGTGATCCGACGGTTCATTCTCTCCTCGTATTACCGACACTTGATCCGTGGCCTTAACACCTGATTGGTCCATGATCTCTATTTAAAGAGCATGGAGGGTCATTTGTAGGTTAACTGTTCATGAGAGAAGCTTATGTAAAATTTCATTCTTTTATTAATAAATTCCTTGAAGTGGTTGCATTGGCTCAGTCCGTGGACTGTTTCTCTCTTTGAGGGTTTTAACCATGTCAAAAACACTGGTGTATTGATCTGTGATCTGTTTGTGAGCGGTGTCCTTTGGTGTTCTATCTGAGGAACTTACCCTGTAAATTCTTACATGGTATCAAAACTATTTGAGGGCCGCGTCCGTTGGTGATCCAAATCTGAAGCTGATAGAATTGCATCCGACTTCCGTTTCCTAGATCTACTGTTTCTGACAATTTTCAGGCTGAGAGGACTGCTCTATTGTGTTAGGAGCATCTGTTCTAGTGAAGAACCCCTTTTGTTTCATGCGAAAAGGTTTATGGTAGCCCTAGCTACATCATTTTTAAGATCTAGAGGTATACAATGTTTATTTGCAGTTTCTAGTTATTTTCTCTCTATTTATTATTTCAGTTTATTTAGCTGCTTTTTTTATTACCGGATCTATACCTTTCATTTCTGCGTATGCTCTTTTCCCTGCGAATCTCGGCGATATGGGCAAATCAGAAATAGAGAGGAAGGATTTTTCTCATGTGTATGCTCTTTTCCGCTGCGCCTTAGTGTGATCTCGGAAAATCAGAAACATTGAGGAAAATATTTAGTTTCCGCGTAAAGCTAACTTCAAGTCGTAAAGTTTTTTTTTTTTGTATGTCCATGTTGGGCTTTGTGTTTTTTGTTTTGTAGGGAAAATATCTTTCTCAAGAAAGCACGCAACCCAAAGCTTCAGTGACTAAAAAAAAAAAAACTCCCTTCCTCTTTTCCAAAAAAAAAAAAAAAACCCTTCCTCTTTTCCAAAAATTGCTAAACTTTTAGTTTAGCTCACTTGGTCCAAAGCTAATTTATGAGAGTAGAGGTATTGAGTTCAAGTCTCCTTTTTTTTTAGCTAATTAGATTAAGTTTGGAAAGGGGGCGATTTTTTTTTTAACATTATCATTCATTTCCACACATTCCCGCACTTCGTTGGCATCTTCATCAACTTTTCTTCAAAAAGCCATAACTTCTTCATCCGGAAGCCGTTTTCAGAGTTGTTTTTTTTAACCAGCCTAATTTTCCGAGATATTTCCATTGGAACACTTAGTTTCAACATATATAGCTTCAATTTCTATTAAAATGGAAAGTCCATGCCAAGTTATTCTTGATAGAACCAACTACTTCCAATGGTGGTCCTACATTGTGTATTTACTTAGAAGTAAAGGTCTTTACAGAATAGCCACAGGCCAAGAAACAAAATCGGAAGATGAAGATAAGGCAGCTAAATGGGAAAATAGGCAAGATCAAGCATGTGGATTGATAGGGATGTCTATTTCTCCAGATCTTAGATTCCATATTGCAGAACTTGATGCTCCTGATGAAGCAATGAAACAGATTACTAAAGTTTTTGGAATAAAAAATGAACTTAGAGCCCATCAACTCGAAAATGATTTGTTTACGTTGGACCCCAATAATTTTTCTTGCATTGAAGAATTTTTGTCCAAGTTCAAGACCCTTAGACTTCTCTTGGAAGGTGTTAAGGTTAAGAAAGAAGATAGTAACCTTATCTATTCCATTCTTACTAAGTTGGGACCAGCCTACTCTGTGTTTGTTTCCACCTTCCATTCTACAAAAGAAGCCTTCATTTCTCAAGGACAAGACTACAAGTCCCCTTCCTTTGATGCTTTTGTGATTCTTTAATAAGAGAACAAGAAAAACTCTTACACCTTGGTCTTGTTAATCTTGGAAACTCTTCCAAGAAAGCGTTAACTGCCCAACAGCAACCAAACTCAAAGAATCCTAAGAAGTCATATCCTAAAAAGAATGGTCCTAAACCAAACAAGGGTCCTAAGCAATTTCAGCCTCAAAATGAAAAATCATTTCAACAAAATGATAAGGCAAATAAAAACAAAGGGAAGAAGACTGATAGACATTGCCACTTTTATAATCGAGATGGCCACTTAGAATCCATATGCTTTAAGAAGATGGAAGCCTTGGAAGCAGCAATGAAGAAGCATAACATCCATTTGGAGCACTATTCAACTTCAACTTCATCTTCAGGAATGGCACTTTCTGCATGTAGTTGTCAAGCATCTCGGTCTGGTTATGCACTCAATGTATCTTCTTCCTCTCATTCTCATGAGTGGCTCATTGATTCTGGAGCTTCTTATCACATGGCCAAAAACAAAGCCATGTTTTCTTCTTTAAATGATTATAACACCAAAAATATATATGTTGGTGATGATAGATCTCTTAGTGTTGTAGGGACTAGAACTGTTCATATATCAAATGGTCAATTTAATGATGTATTATGTGTTCCAACCTTATCCTGCAACCTTCTGTCTGTATATCAGATAACTCATTCAGGTGAAGGTAAAATCGTTGAATTTTCACCTCACGATGTTGTAATTAAGGACCTAAGAGACCCTAGACATATTTTAGCTACTGGCATTGCTGATGATTCTACAAGGTTGTATAAGTTTCACAACTTTGGGTTATCAAATCTTCCCTCGGTATTTACTGCTCATAATGATGAAGTGAGCAAACATTGGCATGAGCGATTTGGTCACTTAAACTATCGCTCCCTTCAGAACCTATGTAAAGAAAATATGGTGACAGGTCTTCCTATGGTATCTTGCAGAGATGGTGTTTGTTTCGGATGTGTACTCGAAAAACATCATTGGAACAGTTTTGAAAAACGTGCCTCTTGGCACGCCTCAGCCCCTTTACAGCTTGTGCATAGTGATTTATGTGGTCCACTTCCAGTTGTTTCCTTCTCTGGCTACACGTATTTCTTAACTTTCATTGATGATTTCTCCAGACGCACTTGGGTATACTTCTTAAAACTCAAGAGTGAAGTATTTAACATGTTCTTGGCCTTTAAGGCCTTTGTTGAAAACAATCTGGACATCAAATTCTTAAGCTAAGATCTGATTAATGGCGGAGAATATGTTAAAAACGACTTCATCAACTTTTGCACTGAGAATGGAATTCAAATGCAACATACTATTCCATATACTCCACAACGAAATGGTGTAGCTGAAAGGAAGAATCACACCTTAAAGTAAATGGCTAATTGTATGCTTCAATCTAAAGAACTTAGTATTAACTATTGGGCATAAGCAATTAACTGTGCAAATTACATACTAAATCGCACTACTACTAAGGCTTTGAAGAATATCACTCCAGAAGAAGCATGGAGCTCAATTAAACCAGATGTGAGTCACTTTCGTGTTTTTGGAAGTGAAGCATGGGTCCATATTCCAGATGAGAGTGAAAAATGTATTTTTGTTAGATATTCTGAAGATGTCAAAGGATATAAACTTATTCCATTTAAGTCCAAAAATGTTATCATTAGAAGAGATGTAAAGTTTGATGAAAATAAATCGGCCTACGAGCCTAGTTCGGCACATGTGCCACCTCTCTCTATCTCTTCTACTTT